>JABFQC010006326.1:0-10866 GCA_022817085.1 Psilanteris sp. ZL-2020 | reverse complement strand
ATATCTTGTGTAAGTATTGAATATTTCTAGATATGTATCATTATTATTGAATCATCATCATTATTGAAATTAATTAAATAATTAATTTTCTTCAATAAATATGCTTTATATAACTTAAGATTTTTGTTTATATATTATACAAAATAACATAAATATAAATATTACT
Organism: Psilanteris sp. ZL-2020; assembly: GCA_022817085.1. Taxonomy (NCBI): domain Eukaryota; kingdom Metazoa; phylum Arthropoda; class Insecta; order Hymenoptera; family Scelionidae; genus Psilanteris; species Psilanteris sp. ZL-2020. Next base: position 10,700 of record JABFQC010006326.1, on the reverse strand, counting down.
TTATATTTTATAGTTCCATACCAAAGAATCAATGTCTATGAATTATGTAATCAATTGGATGAATCAAAATTGTCCTATGTTAGTGCATGGTATACACCGTTATGTGACTAGTGTATTTTCAACTGCATATCGTAATGGAGACAATTTAATGTCTAAAGCACAAGATCAACCAGATCCAGGAACTCCAATTTTAGAACAACCAAAATTTTTAGTGGTTCCACAAGAAATTCTTCCTATGAGCCATGTTTGGATTTTGTCTGCTGTATTGCCTAAACCATTTATGGTAAGCATATTATTCGTAACTAATTAATTTTGTATTATTATCAAATTGTGATATTTGTACATAAATTATTCATTTTGGTAATAAAATAATTCTAAATGTACAATTATAAAATATTTTAAATATAATTATTAATTATGTTACAAAATTCTGATTACAAATTGTAAATTTAAAAATAAATGCCATCAAATTTTAAATTAAAAAAAGTAGTATATATATATTAATTTTATTTCTAAAAAAACTTTTTTTTTTTCTTAATATCGCATTTCTGAATTGTACTTAATTTCTTTAATATTGCAAATCAAATTAACATTATTTAATTTTATGTGTTAATAATACTATGATATTTTATATAACATTCGCACTTAATTGCGTTGTTGACTTGTCCTCTTGACTGTTTGCTAATTCAAATGCAACTAGTTTAATGTGCCACGACCAAATTAGCATAACATGCCTTGTCTGGATAAGTCACAAAAAATATACGTCAAGTAGTAGGAAGCGTGATGTCCTTCGAAATAGTATGATTAATGTTTCTTTACAAATTTCTAATTACAATTTCTTAATTTGTGTAGCATACCGAAGTAAAAAGTGAAGAGAAATCTGAGGTATATTGTAAAAGTGTGTTAATATAACGTGTTAAAATTTTCATTTATTGTATAATTCGTTTATTATAAGCTGCTGATAGTTAAATTAAAATTTTTATAATTTATTTCTATTTCTTTTTTTAAGTGTCAAGAAATGCATTCTGAAAATGGACTCCAATTTTCTGAATTAATCTTAAAATTAGTTGGAAACTTAGGACCCAGTCATTGGACTTTGTTGTACGATAGTAATGAACACGGATTAGGTTCAAATCGTTTTGTTCATCATGTAACCGGATATAGAGGACCTAATCTTATGTTTGTGAAAGGCGATAACTCCGAAAATAAAGATGCTAGTCCAGTTTACTGCATTGTTTCTTCAGTTGAATGGTCAGAAAAACACATTTATTTCGGAGATGATAGTTCTATGATTATTCAAATCGTGCCTACATATAAAGTTATTGAAAGAGGGCCAAAGATGTTTTATTTGAATTTATCAATAAGAGGTTATTCACAAACTCTTCGAGCAGGAAAAGATCCCAAAAATCCTGTTATTGAAATCGACAATTCATTTCAAAATGTAAAACTAGAAGGAGCACCTTATCGACTATGTAATTTGCAAGTGTGGGGTTGTGGCGACACACATTCAAGGTTAATATATATTTTTTAATAAATTATGATACATTTATATTTATACAATAATAAATAATATAATTTAACGAACAAAAAACTATAAAAAATATATATTTATTTTATTTTAAATTTTATTATAGGGAACATCAATTAGAAGTTAAAAAATGGGAAGTGAAAGAAGCGGAGCGTCATCGTACAATTAAAATGAGTGCATCTGAGTGGTTGGATCATCCTGATCGTTATTTGCTTGAATTAGCTGGTAGACCTTCTTACAACAATTGTGATAAATAGTAGTAAATATATACAATGTAAATATGTAAATATATTATAGATGCATTTTTTTGGGAAAGAACTTGCGCAATTTCTTTGTTAAAATTGTCTTCAACCTTTTTATAGATTTCGTTTACACTATATTTATTATCATCAACTTGTTACGAATATCAGACTTAATAAGAATGCGCATTTTCTGATCAATGTTATTTTTAATTCTTTTACTATATTTTATTACAATTGGTACATTCCATATTATATGCTTATTACTATGTAGACTTGTTTTAGGTTGTATTTCAAGTAAATTATGTTTTTTATACATTTTACTTGTGATCAAATATTATCAAATGATAATTTTCATTGAAAATTTTGTGTTTGATCTTTTTATATTTTATTATTTTGTTCTTAATCTTACGCTTTTGGGTTGTAATTGAAATGAATGTACATAAGACAAATAATTTTAAAATTTATTCGTATAAACATCGGATGAATTTCTTTTGCCTTAGACTGTTATGTACATAAGACAAAATATATGGAAATAAAAAAAAATGTTATAAAATTATCAATGTTTATTTAATTAAAATATATAATATATTTATTACTCTTTTTTGCTTTGAAATAATAGCTTAAACCCCCATATGTTCATTTATGATCAATAGTTTTTATAAAAATAAGATAATTAAAAAATTGTATGCATTAGAATGTAATTATAAATTTTTAAATTAATTATTACGAATTAATAATTGCATTTCAATATAAAAATTATGTATCGATAGTAATAATTTGTTTTTATAACGGTGAAAAATTTATTAATAAGGATTAAATAACTATATTAATTATTAAATACACATGAAATGTATTTCTAAACCATAAATTGTCATATTTTTTATATAACTGTAAAGTATACAATGATGTATATAAATATAACGATTCAATACAATTATTAAGTATAATAGTAAAATACTTACAATAATTTAATGTTATATATATCAAGATGATATAGATAATTTATGGTATATTATAAATATGCTGTATAGTATTTTTTTATAAATTTGTTTATTCAAACATGATGGTAAAGTAAAAATTTAATAATATTTATACGATTTTCTAAACATATTTTATAATAAATATAATTACTATCGATCGTACAAATAATAATATAATAATATTACAAACAAAATACAAGATTAAATCTGTTAAATTATAGTATTTGTTATTAAGTATATATATAAAATGCATTAATTTTATGTCATCAAGATTAATCTAATGTAAAACACATTTTCATTTTATAATAAATTTTGGTTTTAAGATGAATGACAAAATTAATACTCCATTATTAACTGAGAAAATCATAATTTGAAACATCTTCAAATTGTTGATTTTGTTGATTTGCATTTCCCATTGGCCGTGCAGTCATTTGACTTCGAGGTCCCACCATTTGCTGTTGCATTCCAAGCACTTGTCTATATTGTGGTTGTTGCTGAAAATAGAAAAATATTATAAATCTATATTATCAATTATATTATTATTTAACTATTTTTGTAAATAGTTATAAAGTAAAAGTCCATGGACGTCGTTAATAAATATATAAAATAAATAAAAAAATAATTAGTTGTTTTTTACAAAATGGGTCACTTGTACAGTTTTTAGAAGTGTCAAATATTAGAAATTATTGTCACGAATATTTCTTGTAAACCGTGCTACTCGACCGAACGGATAAAAATTTGAAGGTCCTTTGTGAGTAATTTTTATAGATTTGTGTAACCATGTAGTTACTTAATATACAATATAGAAGGCAATTACAGACTGTGGTTTGAAGATTTTACCTGTTGGAGTAAGTGTCTTAGGCCTAAATTACTGGACATCACTGGACGCATCATTCTTTGAGCATTATTTTGTTGCGGTGCCATTCCACCTTGTGGATTTAAGCCTCTTTGAGCTTGCTGAGCCTATAAAAATATATATTAATTTTTTATTTACTTTTTTTGATAATGGAATATTCCAAATTACACCATTTTCAAACTAGAATATTTTAACAGAATAAGGATTGTGAAGTTACTTACAAATGATTACAATTTTAAATTACAAAATGATAATGATTGAATTTGTTAATGCTGATGAGAGAGAAATACTTGCCTCTAATTGTTGTTTATACTGCATTTCTTGTTGTTGTGCCACTTCCAAATTTTGCTGAATCTATGTTAAATGCGCATTTGTGATTAACATTTTTTATAATTTTACATGACATAGTCAGTCTTGTACAAAGAAATGATCTTCCATTATTTTCTGTTTAACCTATCGTTGTTATATTTTACTAGTTTACAATTTAAACAATTAAAATATTTATTATGAAAATAAAATTTTATAATTTATATGATAAGTTAATTACAGAAATTAATGTATGACCAGTGTAAAACGATTTTCAATGCGAATGATATAGGTATAGGATTATTAATATAAAAGTTATGTGTCTGACTATTTAAACTATATATTATATGTGTAGGGTTAATGATACATTATTTCTGAAAAAGACAGAAATTGTTAAAAATATGTAATTTATAATTATACACATTAAAATATAATCTAAAATTTTCAAATTAACATTTAGCATTTTATGCGCAGATATAATTGATGTTTAATACAAACAAAATTTATGTGTAATATTCGTAGATGTTGTTATTTAGAATATAATCTATAGTATGAAGTTATTTTAAATGAAACAAAAAATTATATATTACATATATTATTAATGTTATTATTATTATTTACAGATTATGTCATTTAATCAATTATCAGTATTTATATTGACATAATGATGTGAGAAACATTTATATAAAAAAATAAATTGTTTAATAATGTATAATTTTTCAAATATGTATATTTAATTTAATATTTTAATAAGTAAAATAATTATTACAATTATTTTTATTTTTTATTAAACAAAATTATATATTAATAAAAATTTGGTTTGAATATTGCATAATTTCATTGATTAATAAAATTTTAAAAATAAAACAGTAAAGTTATTGTAATATCAATAATTTAATAATATTAAAAATATTGAAGTAATTAGATGAAAGATTATTAATTTTGAAATGAAATGAATATATTGTTATTTACACAAAATATAGAAAATTGATAATGTTATGAGCAAAAAGATATTCGATATCTTTTTTTATAGAACATTAATATATTACATTAATATATTTTTATATTGTACTTAATAATTTTTTTCGGATTTATTGTAAGAAGAAAATAAATCACATTAGCAAGCAAGAAATTATAGCAATTAAATATAACCATTTTTACATACCTCTAATTGAGATTTATATTGGGCTTCTTGTTGTTGAGCAGCTTCCAAAGTTTGGCGTAAATGTTGAATTTTAATTAAATTCTGTTGTCTGGCTAATTCAATTTCATCAAAAGGAGGACGTTGTTGATTCATCATACCTCCTCCTTGTTGTGGACCAGGCATTGATGCAGACTAAATGAAGATGAAATTAAATAATATTTTATTTAATTTAATAATGCCACATTTTTTTTTTAAACGAATTTAATTAATATGCATGTTATATATTTTAATATGAATATTATTTAATTTACCTATGTTAAATTAAAATATAGGGTGAAATATATGTATATATAAGGATATATATGTGTATGTATACCTGTAAATTAATTTGCCCCTGAGGACCAGTATTAGCGGCCATTGATTGTTGTGGATTATTAGAGTTAACAACATTTTGTGTAATTTGTCCACCCCCCATCGCTATAGTATTAGTAAGAATGCCACCTTGAGAAATTCCAGTTGATGGCATGCCACTTGCTAATGTATTTGGACTTGGACCTGCGCCAGCCTATAATTATTTATATATATATTTTTATATATCTTTATATATGTATCATTATCATATACCCATGTGGAACGGAAGTGTAGAAAATATTTCAATGATGCTTACAGAAGGTTTATATAATGTTTAGTACACCTTTTACACTTTTTTTAGTTTAGTTTAATACATATTTTCTACACTACTATTCCGTATGAGTAGTTAATAATAAATTAGATATTATTAAGCTTGCAATAAAATGTTATATTAATAATTATATTGATATTAATTATTATGAATATTATCGAATTAATACTGTTTCTGTTACATGACAGTGTAATGTCTCTAATTATTACCTGTCCCAATGTAACTTGTCCTTGGCGAATTGATTGAGTAGATTTTTGATGCTGAATAACTTTACGTAACCGATCAACAAATGCCGATTGGTCATTTGGAATAAAACCGAGAAATGAACGTTTTTCACTCGTATACAACAATAGCAAGACTTTAATGTCACATGTAGGTGTTGCAGTAAAATGTACACATCCAGCCTAAAAAATATGTAATTGATTTTAAGAGATTTTATATCTATAAAGTAAATATAAATAAATATCAAGATTATAAAAGTGTACTTACAAATCCATTCGTCATTACGCTCACAAGTGATTCATAAGCTTCACATGGGGAAGGATAAAATAATACTGTTTTTGAATTTTTTAAATATGGATTACCAATGCTTCCAAGTAGCGATTTTGGCATTAACTGCATTATTAGTTTTGATGGCCAAGAATCTGCTTTACTGTAAAAAATAAGTATATTTTATATACTTCTATAAATTTGATGTTCTTTATAGTGTTATTAAGATAAAATTACGCAAAACAAATACATTATATATATATATAAAGAAATTATATGTTTATGATTAATATATTAAAAGTTATTAAATAATTCACATACATATCTGGTTCACCCTCTTTGACGGTAGTAGAAATTTGACAAGGAACACATCGAGTATGTTTCTGATTATCATTTGGATTTTTATTTTTTTCAATCCATTCAACTATTCCTTGCCATATAATTACTTTTTCATTAGTTGGTTGTAAGCCTCCTACTGGCACATTTCCCTAAAAAATATAATTTGAATATTTATAATATCTTAAAGATAAAACATTTATAAAAAAGAAATTAATATTTAGGTTAAATATTAGTTTTGTTTCCATAAAGTATATTTAAGATAATCAATAACTAATGAAACAATGCAAATCATATTAAAAAATATATTCTTTAAAGAAAAATTAACATACAGGGACTTGTGAGTGCGGAACTTGTTGCGGTGTGACAGTATTTACTTGTGCTGGTGTTTGTCCAGCAGTTACAGTTTGTGGAACTTGTGTGGGCATAGACTGATTTACTCCAGATACATTAAGTTGAGAACCTGGTTGTGTCACTTGAGTGGATATACCCATTTGCGCTTGTTGTTGCTGTTGTACATTTTGTTGTTGTTGTTGTTGCTGTTGTTGTTGTTGTTGAATCTGCATAGATAACCTTAACTGTTGTTGCTGTTGGCTTAATTGTTGTTGTTGTTGCTGTTGTTGGTTAGCTATTGCAGTATTGTTAGCACCTTAAAATATTAATATATTATTTTAAATGGTTATATTTCTGGATTAAATGCTTGATTTAATATTCTGACAAAGTAATAATCAGTAGAAATTAAATTTATTTCAATATCATAATTATAAAATTTAATAATTTAATAATCTTTATAATAAAAAAAAATACAATAATAAAATAATTTAACATTGTATAAATATATATTCTAATACAAACATAATAGATGAAGCATACCATCAATTCTCTGTCCAAAGGGTGTTACATTTAGACCTAAAGTATTAGGAGGTTGAGTTAATTGTGCAATCAATGCACTACTTTGTGGATTATTTGGTGTATTTGCTTGAGTCATAAATTGTGGTCTCATCCACCTAGGATGAGCTGCTCTCTGTGCTGCAATGGCATTTGGATGATAATTTGGTGGTGCAGCTATTTGCGTATTAAATGCAGGTCTACCAGCACCCATATTTGCATTTGCATTTTGATGTACTGAAGCAATATTTTGAGGCGCTTGATTACGAAAGGCAGCATTCTGTGCTTGTGTAGGTTGAGTAATATTCTGAGCTGCTTGATTTGTATTTGGGCTATCATTACTTTGTAAAGGACTTAATGGTATTTGTGGAGTAGTATTAGCCGCTGTAAGTGTAGTTTGGCCCATTGTAGGACTTACTGGACGTTCCTTTAAATTATAATTTCTAAGAAGAACTAAATGTCTTGGATCTTTTGCATAATTTTTTGTCTGAGAAGATTGAAGATCACCTCCAGCTTTTTCAAAAAGTTTAAATAATGCAGGAATCTTTCGAGGTGACAAAATTGAGAGATTAATATTGCGCTGTAAAATAATTGTATTATTAAGTATTAATCAGTTATGCAAATAAATGTAATAATAATTGAAAAAAATGGATACAAATAATATCATATAATATTAAATCAATGATAACATAATAAATTAGCTCAAAAATTAAAAACAGTTTTAAAATTTTTAATTTTTATACACAAATTATTGTTATAATTTTTATTTATAAAAACAAAAATTACACACATTACCTCTTGAAATATTCCTGCAAGTTGTTCAACAGTGTGACCAGAAAATTTGAATGATTCTTGTACAACTGTTTGATAAGGAGGTGAATTGCACACTAAAATACAGTGTTTTTGAGATGTTATATTTGGTTCTCGTCTTAGCTGCAAATCTTCAAAACATTGTAAACTTGTTGCTAAACCTTCCCCTATATTGGCACAAGCTTCACCTTTTCCACCTACCATCCTGTTACATATAAATTAAAATTTTTTAAAAATATATATAGAATAATAAATTGTAAGAAGCTTACTAAGCTGCTTTATATAAATACTTTTAATTTTGTTTAGTAATTAAGTAGAATATATTTCTCAAAACTTGTTCGTAAATTTATAATTTTATCCTTTATTTGTTTATTTTGATGACCAAGAGGAACTAATACCAATAATTTGTTTTGTAGCATAAGTGAATAAATAAATTATTTTATTATAATTTTATAATTTATGTAAATAATTGAATAATAGGTTATTAAGGGTATATATTATATTAATTTCAATTAATAAATTCATATTTAAGTACTTACTCTAATTTTTCTAATGTTAATAATAATTTATGTGGATTTGAAAAAGGCCCTAAAGTTCCTGTGCATGGTGACGGTAAACAATCAGCAGCATGATAAACAACTACTCCATATAGAGTAGTACTATTCTGTAAAGAAATGTGTAATAAATTGAATTACATCAACTATGCACTTACAAGTTTCAATTAAAATAAACATTTACCTCAGCTGCAAATTCTCTATCTTCTATTCCACCTTGACTAAAGTATCTGTAAATTATAATATGTTAATATATTTTTAAAGTAACATTAATCATATAAATAATCATATGATAAAATAAATTACATACTCTAAAGTAGGAATAAGATAATTTGTTTTTAAGTCATTTAAATATGCTCCATTTACAGCAGTAGCTTCAATTACAAATATAACATCAGCTTGCATTCCATGTTCTGTAGGGCCAGCAACCATTTTTGCAAAATTAAAATTTCATTAACAAATCTGCAACAATAACCAGCTCAATTAATAACTTATTTTAACTATGTAAATAAAAATTGTTAATTTATTTTGTAATTATTTCAATTTTATATATTGAAATATTGTATCTAAGAGCTAGTACCAATAATAGTAAAATATGTTAATTTACAAGATATTTATAATTAACAAATATTTATTTTTATAACACAAGCATAAATAAACGTATAATTATTTATAAAAAATGTTTAAATTCATATATTATATTACTTTCAATTGTAATTGAATTAATCAAAATAACAAATAGTCTTCCTTTTTTTATCCTTTATAAGGTATTTAATATGTAATAATTTTTTTTTTAATTAACTATGAATGATGTTATGAAATTTATTAACCAGTAGATTTGATTATTACTTTTTAATTTCAAAATAATAGCAAATTGTAATTTTTTAAAAATATTTTATCAATTAAACTATATTATATACTTAACAGATTAATAATAGATTATATCTATATATAATGATAATGTTATTCTTATTTTTATAAATGTAAAATACTACAATGAAAGATGGATATAAATATGCTAATATAATTTCAAAAATATTATAATAAAACATTTTATCATAGTAAACACAATTTTGTTAGAATAAACATTTCATAGTCCATTATTATTAATACTAAAATAAAGAATTACATACATAATCGTGATTGCAGAATATACAATTTATAAATGTTGTTAATTAATATTCCTAGATTTAGGATTTCTTTATTAAAACGATACTGTTGAGTTGTGGCCTCATATAGACATAAGGATAATGGTTTCCTTTGTACACCAGTAATTAATCTTTATTAAGGTAGTACAATTTATAAATTTATTACTTTTTAATTGTTGCAAAGTTAGGTTATAATATTATGATATGCGTATACCAGAAGCATTAAAGTAGGTTCCATCGACAATGTCAAAGTGTCATATGCCATCTGTCCTAAAACTAAAATTCTAAAATGTCGTTTGCCGTAAACCTCAATGTTTCTCGTTGTTCGTACTTACAATATTCTCTTATCTATCGTTTCTAACTTCAAAGCTTATATTTATATTATCTTATAGCAACCTACCTTTTCTAATGGAGGATAGGACGATATTCTTGAATGTCGACTTGTTGACTGTGAGTCACTGTGAGTAGCGTTGTATGTATGATGTGAAGGTGAACCTGTGAATTGTGATCGTATACGCTTTGAAGCTTGCAGCACGCTTGCAAGTCGCAGGCATGCATCATCCGATTACGTGATACTCTGTTTCTCGGTGGTGTCGCTGATACCGTCATACGTCGTTGTTAGAGTACTTAACATTGGCAACACTGAATACGATTTTAGGATACGTTTTTAACTGTAGTATACCCCAGTGTCAATGAATCGTGGAATAAACACCATATAGAATGAATGTGAATTACTC
>JABFQC010006325.1:0-10866 GCA_022817085.1 Psilanteris sp. ZL-2020 | reverse complement strand
ATAGATCACAGTATACATATTCTATAAAACATATTAAAATGATAACGTAGGAATCATTGAATTCTTTACAAGGAATATTGTATTTTGTATGGAAACGGTTCTAATAATTTGATTAATATATGCCTTATAGATTGTGAATACATTTGACCTGTGAATAGAAAATATAAGAAAAAATCAAGGAATAAAATAATGATTTTACAAAATAATAATATTGTCTCAAAATAAAAAAGCATGATTTAAAGCGAATTAAAAAATCAACAATTTTAAGTAACAAATTAAGTTTAAAATAAACTAATTGCCTAGATTTTTTGAATTCAAGACAACATGAAATATTGCATTAATTACATAATTTTAAGCTGTAAAGATAATTTTTTTAATTCATCAGAATATTTAATGCTGAATTTTGTAGTGGAAGAAATTATGTTTTAAAATCATAATCATCTCGTTTTGGAGATGATGCATTTTGAAATTCACTAAATTCATCGTTAAAACGCGAGACAACTGATTGCTAGTTAAAGAATACTTTTTTCTAAATCTCCCATTACATTAGACTCAAAGTACCCGGCCCCTTTATATATTAATCAAATTACTAGGGACATTCATCAACTAAATATATTACAGTCAAAAATAATACTCAATTGAACTTGTTGCCTTCAATTACAGTGTCCTAAATTGTACAAAGTGTAAATCATCGCAGATAGTGGCGAATGAAAAGTGGTCACGTGTCAATTACTATTGATCGTTTGTGTATATAATGATGCGGAAAAATCGTAAAATCTAAAAGTTAATTCGTATCGTAGATTAGCGGTGAAAAATTGGAAGTATAAGATTTCTTATTTGTATATGAATCATAATTGTTTATTGTACTTTTTTCATTAATTAAAAAAGCGTGTAAAAAAGTACAATACACGAATCACCGAGTCGGCGAGGATTAGTTTAATCGTAGAAGGGTCTAATAGTAATACTTCAATTTGTACAATTAAGAAACGTGAACGGTTTTTATGCCTCTTCGTATGCTCCACTGAATCGGCGCTGCTCCAATTGTCGCGATTCAACTCACTGATACTTGTCTTACTCGAATGCAATAGTCTTTACGAATGTACTGTTTCCAGTTATTTACAATGCTTTGTATGTATGTACATTTGAATCTTAGCACACGCACGCGCACGCAAAGGACCTTTTTTTTGGTGAACATTCAATCCCTGATTTGGTCGAAATTTATTTCACGTCAATTTTTGTTCTTTCAATAAAATGCCAGGTCATTCAAATCCACTTTTGTAATATCAATGCACATTTTGTACAATGCTTTAGAAATTATTGGAAATTTTGCGATACCAAAATGTGCAATAGAAATTCGGAACGCGATATTTGGTTATTATGAATGTTGTATTCCGATGAAAGTAATCATATGTGATGTGTCATGCGACGTATCACGCGATAAATTGCGATATTAATTTGGCGGATACGGATCGCAAAGATATATATATATATATATATATATATATATATACTCGTGTGTGATTTTGAATTATTAACAAATTTATATTTTCTTTAATAATATGGTTATTTGTTTAAGTACACTCAGAGAAATTAGATGTTAAAAACTACTAGAACAGGCTCAGAAACGTCGAATAGACCAAGAACATAATTTTTGTGTTAATTTTGTGCTGTTAAAGTTTATACACATGATAATAGGACTTTTCCAAATTGTCAGTATTTTAGTCAATTGCAGGGATTTCAATCAAAGCATGTTTCCCTAAAACCGACAAGTTAAAATTTGAAAAAATTCTGATTATGAATTTGTTCAGAATCAAAATGTGTCCATTAAGATATTTGATGTATCAGAAGTTTCCAATGTTTATTTTCACACAAAAAAGTAAACGAACATAAAAAATTATGTAGGAAATAAGAAATTTTTAAAAATTTAAAAACTAATTCAGATTGCAGATCAAAAGAAATTATTTTGAAATAATATTAGGCAAATCAATCCAGAATGAAATCCCCTTTTCCTATTATAAATTTAAATTATTTATGTTAGTTTATTTTTCGTGTGAAAATAAACGTTGGAAACTTCTTATACATGATATTTGATGAGATAAAAATAACATGACACACGCGCATGACATTTTGTGAAGTGGCAATACTGCACCTAATAGAATTTTCATATAGAATTTAGAAATAATACAAAAAATAATTCCTATCATAAACCTTGTAACTATTAAGAAAATAAATATTAAATGAAATATACATATTATAATAATGAAATTCTATAAATTTAATAAAAGAAACTTTATTTTTTTTATATTACTTTATTATTAGTTTATTAACTGATAAAGGATTTTAAAAATATTAATGATTATTATCTCAAGTGCACGTACAAAATAAATTTTATTTAATTATTACAAACGGTTCATCAGAATTTATAAAATTATAATAAGTGTATATACATAATTATAATTATAAATAATGTATTAAACGTACAATTAAGTTCAACATTTTCATTTAAAAAGTTTAAACATTTTAGGGCTTTGCATTAACCTAAATATATTCATTATTTGTCAATGTTACATAAATCATCCAATGTTGCCACTACGAAATGTCATGTGCGTGTGTCGTGTGCGCGTGTCAATTTCAAAAATAGGCCTCTATATAAACTCAGAACATTTTATAATTATTCAAAGATTTTCACCATATAATAATTTTAAATAATATACATTTACACTATTCCCATCGCCATATACTTGGAGAACACCCTTAACGCAGTGAAATAATTTTTATATACAATTTTTCTGAGTGTATATATATTATTATTATTATTATTTTTCATAAAAAATAATCTTGTATATGAATACATTTTAATACCAACTTATCGTGTGATACCTTACATTATAAACGCACATAACAGATTTATATACAAAGTTACTCTTGGCAATATATTATGCGCAATTTTATATCGAAATATATGTTTCAACCAAAAGCAGGTACAATCATTCAATTGAACAAATGGTTACTTTTCAAAAACTATATTGATTCATTCAAAAAATAATACACGCAATTTGTATCATACGTTCACCAAGATTTTCAGCTTTTGCCATTGTGATAATTGGAAATTAATCTAATATAGTCTTAAGCATGAACACTGTAGATTGGTATATCATTATTCTGCCCACTCTTTGCAATATTTACAGATTTAGTGTTTGAATAATGAATAAACGAGTCAATAGACTTAACGCTACAATATATTCGTTGCCAAAATTCAATCATTTTTTAAGCACTCGGTTTCGATAGTTAAATGGTTTGTGTGCTATAGTTCCTTTATTGAATGTATTTTATTCGAAGTTTTGGTAAGATACATGCTCCAATACGATTATAATGCTAGAACTTTCGTCGCCAACTTTTTAATTACATAGTTCGATGATTTGATTGGAAAATGAATTAATCAAGATTTGCCATGACGCAGCAGAATTAATTTCATCAATAATTCTATAATTAATCTGTTTGGAATAAAAATATAAAAAAACTATTTAAAAGTTACATTTGTGCGTTTCATTGATAAACATGTAATATATATAAGTATTATACATGTACATTGATTAATTGATAAAAAATAAAAAATAAAAATAAAATAAAAACAGATTGCTAATAATAAAGGTATTGATGATATGACACATGGTTTGAGTTAAAAAATATTTCCAACTGCGTTGCAACTAATTATATAATGAATTAATTTTTCCATTATATATAGTATAATTATTGAATTCAATAGAAAGCACGAATGTAATTTTAATAGAAGTATTCACTATTAAATTAAAGGTTTCAAATTCAAACGTTAATTTAAAGGATTGCTCTGATACCGAAACAGACAAGGATAACAAAAGCGGACAATTTGCAACGAGAAATGTCTTTTTGTTCTAAAAAATGAGCTTAATGAAACGCATTGATATAAAAATACGCAATTTCTAAAATAAAACCAACTTACATCACCATCCCTTAATTTTAGTACAAAATAATATATTAATGAATATAAACTAAATTAATCTAATTTATTATATTTAATTAACGCCTGTGTAGTTTATTTTATCAATGTTCATTAACGACACCTTTTATGGACAATATTTATTAAAGATGTATATTTATATTTTTAAAAGGACCTGCAAAATTGTTTATAATTACAAAGCAAGACATGTCATAAAATAGTTGATGTTGAACTAATTGATGTTGAGTATATTTTGTTTATATAATGTCAAAATGTTTCAGACGCTTATATAATTATTATAACAAAAATGAATACAACTTAATAATAACATTTAATGAATTGTGGAAGTTGGTAGAAAAAATTGACAATTTTAAAATTAAATGATGACATTAAATACAATAAATAAAATAAATAAATAAAATTATTGTTGACTTTATTGAGTTTTACAATATCAATTGTTAAGCATTATATGGTATGAATTTAATGACTTCTATTAACATTTCAGATCAGATACAGATTGACTTTTTGGAAATTGCTTTTCTACATCTAGAATTTTGAAATTATCCCAATCAAACTGATGGTCGTCGATCAATCTACTTTTGCTGATAACGTTATATGTTTATCTATGCTAAGTTGTCTGTTTAAAGATATAAATGCAAACGTTAATAAACATTGTATGCAACAAATGTTCGTTAATGCTTATCGATGGATTTAATCCAATGCAGTTGCAATTTTGAAAACGAATTTCGAATCCAACAATTTGTCTCCAAAATAACCACCTCCTTAATAATTAATCTAACCCTTGAAAAATAATGGAACATAATTATTCCTTCAAACAATAATTGCGTCAATTTATTTACTTCCCGTGGACTATCAGTTTACACGAGAAAATTTATTTCCATCTTCGTCGCTTCCGGTGGAATCAAGAAGCTTTTCAAATTAAATCGATGAAACCAGTGTTTCATTCGCTCGAGCGCTTTTTCCTTTCTTGATTAAAATGATAGACGTTTTGAGCAAACGATGTCTTAAAATCTCCTATAAATTGACGGAGCTTAATGACATATGGGTTATATGTACAGATGGGCTCGCCGGATCGCATGACAAAATTGAATTTTCGTACGGCATAATGTTAGTTTCCTTCGATGTACTTAATTACGTGTTTATTGTAATTTTTATTATTTCACTAGGTCTCTCGTGGAATAAGAAATCAAAAGTTTATGTCCCATTCCTTTTATCGCCGAGATTTTTCAAATCGAACCGAACACCCTTTAAGCAGAAAAAAACTTGAACTGAAATTTTACTACTAAATAAACGAAACTGGACCTTTGAACTTTAAATTTGTCCCATAATTTATAGTAAAACTTTACGGTAAAGATGGAGAATAAACGGGAAAGGAATTATTGTTTTTGCCACGTTTGTGCTAGTTTTTATTATAATTTTCTGAGACGACTTTCCATTTTGAAAGTTTCGTTTATTTTATATTAAAATTTCAGTTACCCTTTTGCCCGTGTAAATCGTTCAAACCAATGAACCATGCGCAAATTCTAATATTAGGATCCTTGCATTATTTCTCTTCGACTCTTAATATACAAAATATCATATACGATCTTGATTACAATGACAATAATTATGCTTATAAAACAATGTCGTTTAACTAAAACGAGATTCGTACTTTCAGGTATAAAATTTCTATATAGATTACTTAATATACAAATATGCTTAAACGTTGTGTACAATTCAGTTCGCGTATAATTACAAGCGACAGGCTGACAATCTTATAATACAAGTTTGCATTATTTATTGATTACACCGCGGCCGTCGTTTAGTTCGGTCGCTTTGATTTGCATCGTCGTGGAAAAACATTTGGCGCCCGTGAGAAATCGATGCGCGGTAATGAATTGCGTTTCAAATCGAATCGTCGATGATTCTGACGGCGATTTTGCGATTGGCGTATTGGAATGGAATGCTGGGATTGCGATTAATTTACAAACGGCGTTGACTAATTTTCGCGAATGATGATTTAGCAAATCGAGAAAGAGAATATGGAAAGTCACGCTTTCTCAGTCTCTGTTTGGGTCGAATGATGCCAAGTTTTTGGCTTTTAAGGTGGTCCTGTACGTATCGTCGCTTGATTTACGCGCGAGAACAAAGTTACGGTAAAAAGTTACCAATTTTTGTAGTAAAAATGACTGACTTTTAGGTAATATTTACAAACGTTGCGAGTAAATTATCCAACTGACCTTGTTTAGGAGGTGATAAGAAAACGAGTTCAGTTGGAATATCAACAATTCAATACAAATGTTGACTTGTTTTTTAATGAAAAGTATTCTCCCATCATTAAATAATGGATTCAATTACTTGCAAGCAATACATTTGTTATTTAATAACTCTGCAGTAGAATACACTAATTTCCGTTGCGTTAGACTTGAAGAACCACTTAAGGAGGTTTTTCAAGTGTAATGACAATGAGATGGTGTGTTTCTCTGCTGTTTATAAATTATTATTTATAATTAATACTTTTTACTGATTTAGGCCATTCTATATTTAAAGACAAATTTGACAACTTAAAAAGCAATCAAATGTGTCTCTTATTATAAATGAAATTTTACTACGCTGTTTTATTACTTTAAAAAAGAGTCAACTCGTTGAGTTTTAAACAAATTTTCAATAATAATAAACATTCCTTTTAACATTAAAATATTCGTTTAAAATTAAGAATATAGCTTAAATTACAGAAATCTTAATTTAACGAATAGATAAAATACATATAAAATATTCGAATTTGATAAAAATCTAACGGAGGACCACCTTATTTGTAAAGACGTATTTACGTTATTCGTACAACAATAAATTCATATACACACATCAAAAACAAGGATCATGAATGTCTTAGTTGAATTCGCAATAAGAGTCTTAATCACAAAAAACCGAAAAAGAGAAATCTAACTAGCTAGTTAGAATTACCATTCAAACACAGGTGTTTCCGTCAGTGAAACATGGTTTCATCAGTCAGTGAAACCAAAAATTTAATTTCGACCAGAATAAAATTTTAATTACATTTCCATGTCGTTAAAATTTTGTTCATAGACACTTTCTATAATCAACTTCGAAAGTCTGAACCGTTCAAAATTTCTTTTTCGTCCAAAATAAGGTAATCAGTGATAACAATGAAAACCCATAACAATTTCAGAAACCACTTGAAATTCAATCAACACACCCGCACCCTCAATTAAGACGTCTTAACCAAGGCCCAATCATCCTCATTAATAAAGCAACGTCAATTTTTTAAATTTCCCCCCAAGCGATCACCCATCCGAGTACCGACGCGCCCAATGTCTCTTAACTCCTGATCGGACAATAACCAGCGTTTTCAACACTCCACGAACCTGGACCGAACTTTTAACGCGAAACCAACAAAAACCCCTTTCTCGTCCTTCGTCGGAATTCCAAATTCCGTCCAGATGTCCGATCCGCTCCCGTCATCGCAATTCCCCACACCCCATTCCAATTCCGCAGCACTTCAAGGACCGCGCGTTTATGTACAACTTCCAATTGGGCTAGAACAACTATTCATATAAAAACGAAACCCTTCTCCACCTTACAATCTGTTCAGTCACTAAAGACCGTCCGGAACATCGCGAACCTCTAACTCATCGACGAGTTAGACGCTTAATTTTCACCGCAAGGCACTTTCCATCGTGTCGGGGTTGTGCCAGCCATTAAGGGCACCATAGGTACGGAATTCGTGCAGACTCGAAGGACTGCTGCCAGGATTTGCCCGAGGATAATACACGCACGTGACCGGACTGGACGTTTTGCCGGGACATTTGGAGTTGTGCTTGAGGCTGTATTGGCCGTTGGTGTTGGTCCTCGTGTTGGTCATCGTGTTGCACCTGTGCATGTGGTGGGTGTTGTTGCGCTTGATCGAGTGCCTCAGCTCGATCACGTTCGTCACGACGGATTCGTCGTTGGTTTGGAATTCCGGACTGTCCCGACCCGGGCCCATGAACCTGGAGCTGCAGAAGAGTTTGAGGAACAGCCGTTTGAATTTGCGCCCGAAGATCACGTAGATGATGAAGTTGATGCTGCTGTTGATGGTCACCAGTAGATTGCCCACTTGAATCATCCAGCCTGGGGGATTGGAGTACAGCGTCTCGTACATGTTGCTCACCAGGGGCAGGATGTTGCAGATTATGAACACTATGACCACGCAGATCAACATCATCGCCAGGCCGATCTCGCGGCGCTGGTGCCGTGACAGTTCTTGCAGTTCCCTGTTGGCCTTCCGCACCTGCAAGCAAAGTCAAGGATTAGGGGAAATTCATGTTTGGTAAATCTGCCGTTGATTGCGATCTAAAATGGTATAGAGGAAACTCTATACCGTTCTATTTTTTGTATTTCTCCGTTCCAAACATTACATTCATACAAAATTGCATGTAAGAATTTTTTTATTCTTTGTAAATCTACTTGGATAACGTGCGTAGTAATAGACGAACAAAAACATGTGGTCATGTGGTGGCAATAAAGTTTTCTAATAAGTAGATTTATCGTTAAAGTTTGACAAGTTTGTTGTATAAGTTAGGTATTTGTGTTTATCGTTGATAATTCACTCTTTCAGACAACGTTTTATTATTCTGTGTCAAAATTATAAGTGTCATATTTATTGTAATGTCCTTCAAATATTATTAATGTTTGTTTACAGGGAATTGGAACTGTTTTAATGTTTGTCAACAAAACACTTATAAGTGTTCCATATAGCTTCGATAATATTGCATATGAGTACTTATTTTTACAGTGGTGTAAATCGATTTTGATAAACTTTGGGTATGGCTATGATTGTTCATCATTGATAATCATCTTGCCTAATTATTGTTTTGGAACGGTAATTTTTGATGAATATTTTACGTGAAGTACCAAAAGTGTCAAATGGTTTTTTTTAAATTAAATTATTGCGTTGAAAAGACATATCATTTTGTTTTGATTAATTTTAAATTGGGAAATTAGACACTAATGAAAATAATTTATATAAATGCGAATTATGATGTGAGGGTATAAGATGAGTTCTTACAGTGATTTTAAAGTCATATATCTTTAATTTTATATAAATATACAGCCAAAAACAGCACTATAGTATTTACAACTCAATTTTGTGTTCATAAAAATAGAGCTCAATTAAATAATTTTAACTTCATTCAAATAAGATTTAAGATTTAAATTTACTAAATTTATGGAAAGAATGACATGGAGTTGATACAATTCAATTGACTATTTAATGAAATTATAAAAATAGGTTACTTCGTTGTTGTGAGCGGTTTATTTTCCATATAATTGTTCATTGATAATAAATTATATGCATTTAATTAACTATTAATAAAATAGTAAACTAATCCTCTAATCCTTTTAGAATACTGAAATATATCTCAAAATATTAATTTACAGGAAAATCCACTTATTTATAATAAATTTTCACACAATTATTAACACAAAAATATACTTTCGATGCGACAGTCTCCCTTGGTTGTCCCACTTTGGGTTCCAAAGGTTAATGTATATTTGATGTGTTTATGATATGATTCATGCATAATCATTTAACCTTTTGCGCACTTATTCTAAGAAAAATCTACTGAATGATTTGTACAAATTAATTCAAATTATACCCGCGCATTTCTGGGGATAGTATACAAGTTACGCAGGAAGCAGATTTTAGGGGATTTGATTGTGGTCAAATCAAAACAAATTGCATTAATAATTACAATCGAATGGTCATGATTATTACAGGGAATAGAATTTTGGTGATTTAAGGTTTAATTACGTATTGAATTATAAACATATAAATAAAACAAGAAAATTATGACTTTACACAAATAACTGATTTTTTTTTGTACAGTTAAGTCCGTTCCATAGTTGTATTTTTATTACATATTTTGAGGTTCACTGTACATGAATCTAAACGCGAAATTGCACAATTTAATATATATCTAATATATAAATATAGCTCATAGAAATAAATAAAATTATGTATATATATGAATAAAATAAAAAATAAAAATACATATTAATTAAAAATATACTTACAAGTTATTATATATTATATTAGTTCTATTTGTTAACTTATTATTATTATCGTTATTATTATGTTAATTATGTCGTAACAATTATCACAATTTCATAATTAACAAGCAATCTTTTTCTCAGTACACAAAAGCTTTCTTGAAATAAAAGAATCGAATATTTGTTAGATCCATTGTCCGCAATCACATTTACATCAATAATTAATATGAAATCAAACGCCAACGTGATTATAAAAATATATATATATATATAAAACTCTGATTGCTATTTTCTGTAACGAGGATATTCCGACTTCTCGTTTTACCGAGCCGTTTAAAAGAAATAGGGCGAATTGTCTCGTAATTCATTCTCCGCGTATCTCTCGATCAGAATCGTGTTTAATTTGTCTATTAAAAATTATGGAACAAAGAATATCAGTTGAGTTAGGAACAAGTTTCTCGGGGCTTTTCTCCTCTTTGAAACATCAAAAGTTTCATGATTTATTCGAAAAATTGCCGGACTTAAGACAAAATATAAAAGGTGTATAAATGAATTATCCATAAAATGGGATTAAATTAAAACGTACCCGTGTTCTATTTTTCGGTTTCGAAATACAAAAAAAAATCCTTTTGTTTCGTCGTCTACACTGAGAAAACAATACAGTAAAAATTACCGCGATTTTCACGGTAAATGAAAGTAATATGGGTTACAGGGTAAAAAATATGTTGATATTGTTGACATTTTAATTTTTTTCACATAATTATTCAAATCAGAACAATAATTTTTACCGTGCTATTATTTACAAACAGAGTTTAAGTATATATTAAATATTTTATATG
>JABFQC010006324.1:0-10866 GCA_022817085.1 Psilanteris sp. ZL-2020 | reverse complement strand
AAACTTAGAAAAGTGCTGTTTATAACACTAATTTGGCGACATTAAAACAAAATCCTAAAAATTACTGTTTATAATAACATTATACTAAAAAATAGAAGGAAAATTTGGTATGAAAAACTGTATTTTTACTAGGAAAAACAGTAATTTTTAGGTTTTTACTTTAATGTCTCCAAATTAGTATTATAAACAGAAATTTTCTACGTTTAATTTTTCTGAGTATAAACTAAGCTGACATTGGTGGAGACAAAACACGAAATTTGTCTCATAAATTATGGTAAAAAATTAGCATAAACATAATATTTCCTTTCTTATTTATGCTACATATTTAGCATAATTTGTCAAATAAATTTCAAGTGTGTTTCTTTTATAGTAAAGTTTGAATTGTATTTTACTTTTCCGTGTATATATATAACAACACGTACAGTATACATCGTGTCTTTCAACGCTAATCGCTATGAATAATTATTTGTTTATCTAACTATTATTATGTATGTATTATTAATTATGTTATTTAAATTAATATTGTGAATTTTACATTGTTTATGTATGAATCATTGAAACACGAAAATCACATTTAAATATTAAAATATTGGTTTCATTTAAATGTTAAACATGCATTTATACATTTATAGAAGCTATGGAACAAAATGAATCATTTAAAGGCTTTTAAATTTAATCATTGGCAATAAAACATATTTTACTTGCAACGTTATTTCTTAGTTATTTTACGAAAATTAAGCAATGTATTCGACGTATCTTCTAAACTGGTGTCTTTGTTGTTAAAATATAAATTGAGAATGGAATTTACACTGTAAAAACAGGTGTCTTAAATTAAGGCACTTTTTCAGTCGTTCAGTTACAAAATCCGTTTGGCGACTTTTATATAGCAAGACACCTTAGATCACTTTATCAATTGCACGTATATTTTAACTAATAACATTAAAGATATTATAGATGTATAATTTCATTAATTTTTGTATATCAACTAAAAACACTGAAAAATAATTAACTTTAATTAAGGCCTTCATTTAAGGCGGTGGTGTCTTAAAATAAGACATTCGAAAGGTTGCTGTTTTTACAGCGTAAGTGCAAAAAATATCACACTCGTTTAAGGTTGAACGAGCGCCGGATTTCCGATGTGCTTTTCTTGCACAATAATAATTGTCCCATCGTGTGATTCCTTATTTTCACTTTCACGCATGGCTCATTTAAACTCGAGGGGTTTTCTCTTCGCTTCAGCAAGATTAGCAGCCCGTGACGAACAATCGCGAATAATATGAGTGCGCGATTTGCAGTTTATTTGAGTTGTTTATTACCGTTAATTGAAATGTTTTTAGCAATTCGTCGGTTATGATTTATTTATATATAATAAAAAATGGCTATTTGTATTGTGTGTTTGTGGTATAAGACGAATTCATGCCATGGTTCATCAATTTACTTTTAAACAGGTCGTTTGCATAATGGCGCTTATTAATGCAACCTAATTGGCATCATTTGAATACGTATAATTAATAACATAATAACGACGCGTAGTAAAAGGAGGAGCAAGTCTCCTAGTCGCGAATCGCGTTACGGCTTAACCGAATCAAATTATACTTATTTTATTTGGAGCCATCTCAATTTATATTTCGATTTTGATTTACGCCATACATACATACGCGAAGCTGTGAATTAAGTCGCTCCACATTACGCAACGAACGCACAATATAAACCGCGTCAAGGATATTTTATTGTGACGCGAGCAAAAGTGCGTAGCGGGCTTATCAAAATATTTATAATAAACTGCGCTCAACTTTTTAACGAATATTGTTTGTAGGTATCATAAAACAATTTGGAATAAAGATAAAATAAAACGTCAAATTGTAATGAAATAGTTTTATAAAAAATACAGACAATGCCGCAATAAGTTATAAATCAAAGTGATTTTGAAAAAAAATCATGTCTATCTGTATCAAATGTTTTATATTCGCCGCTGGTTATTTCCTCGTAAGACATTTCGTCAAAAAAAGTAACGAAAACAAAAATTGCGCGTTAACTTGCACAACATTTAAGCGAACAAAAGAATAGCGATTGAGGCGAATCAATTATTATTCAAACAATGTTGCTCGGAGAAACTGAAATTATAACCAAATACCAACTCGCGTTGCGATATTTTATTTATAAGATAACAGTTACAGCCATAAACAAATGTCTGTTGATAAATAATAGTTGATATATAAATTATTCAACAGTTTTTGTCTTTGCAATCATTAAGATGCATTCTAAACAGCTTGAAATTTATGTCAAGTTCACTAATTTGAACCTCTTAATTAAGTCACGCGTTGCACAATCCGTGTCACAAATATGGCGCCACTTTTTTCTTGGTCGATTCTTTTCGACCATGTTTTTACGCAGCCGCAACAAATGATTCATATTGATGCAATGCATCAAAGGTATATACAGTGCGTATGGTTGCTTGCAAAAATCGACTTTTACATAAGATTATTACGGGAAGCACCTTTGAGGAAATTGTAACGTATCGTGGGTGGAATGCTCGCGCGGTAACGCTCAAAGTATGCCAGTGCATCACGCATTCCCGATATAACTTATGTAATTGGAAAGCGCCTAGACATTATAATATCACGAATTAAATCATTAACGCCAGCCGTACAAAGTTAATTCGCGCATTACTGCAATGATCCGACTTGATTACGATCGAAATAACCAACGATTGCGCTCATATATTTATTAATATCTTATATATATATATATACAATATTTAAAACGCCATTCACAAAATCCATACGCTCCAAATTTGGATAAGTGTACGTAAGTGTAACTTTTTTGTAAGCGGCAAAATTATGAATTTGGTATCGACCAAATTAATTGTATCGCTTATATAGCTACCCGTGCAGCAATTATGCACTGACAGAAAAAAATGAGTATGGGCAACTTTATTTCCTAGTTAAATGTATTTATTAATAAAACTATTATTTTTGTCTGAAACAATTAATAAATAGCTGAATGAACAAATTATATATTGTTATCACATTATTCTAAAAGATAGTTGATGTATTTGTTAAATGTTGATGGTTTTACTACACAATAAATTATTTGCATTTCTTTAATAGTTCATTCAACTATATAGCTATAGTTGAGTTGAATTTAATATTTAAATCATATAAACATCGTGTTTCAAGTTAATCTCAAATATATCTAAATTCCTTCATTTTTCACCAAAATTCAATAGCTTGTGGTCAATGCTTCGCCTTCGGAACTGTCAGGTCGTGCGTTCAAATCCTATCATTGGGTAACTGTGATTAGTGTAATAATAATATTTTTTTAACTTTAAATAAAAACATCCTTGAATTTAACTACAAAGTATAGTTTAATTAATTAATTTTTAGTTGAAAGAATTAATAAAATAATTGTTCGTATAAATACGAACCATGATAAAATGAATTTTATCAAATAATTCTATGAACTATAAGTATCCTTGAGATATCTAAACTTGTCTACTATGCCATGTAATAAATTTAACTATAAAACTATTATAAATAGTTCAATCAAATATATTATAGTTCGCAGCACTATGACTTCTGTCACTGTGGCTAATAAACTGGTAGTACTAACAGTTTATTGCCATATTCTCGTACCACTATTCATTGAATATTATAAATTATAACAAAACTTATTACCAAATATGTTTTCAACACAGTTTTAGAATCATATCGCGTGATCTAATTTAATTTCTCTTTTCAATGATAGTGTCATTTTGAAATGTTAAATCCACACGGAAAAAAATAAATTACTATTACTAATATATATTTACTCGCAAGATTATAGCCCAACAAATATATTTATTTCACTTGATGTTAAGCAAGAAATAATTCTGGTCAGACTATCGAAGTTGTTGGTTTTCTTCACTAAGAAAAATTTCACTTGTAATAGGTACAAAATCGTACTCTTGTCAAAGGTCCCAAGTAGAAGTTTCTCAAGTAACTCGCGAGTTATTAGAAATTTTATATACAAATTCTCTGGACAAATTTCTACTAGGGGTATTCCTGTCAAAGCAAAGAGTTTTTATTGTCATGTATAAGAGAATTTTCTTGTAACTATTACAGTGTAAAATGTTTGTAATAAAATGTAAACGTTACATTATAAATTTAGTTTAAAATTTTAAACAACGATTTTCAGTATCTATCATTATACATGAAACTATTGATTATAATAAATATTTACTATAAATATTTTACTATAAATTTAATTTATAGTAAAAAATAATAATAATAATCAATTTAAAAAATAGTTTACATTTTGTTAGTTTTGTTAGTTTATTTAAAATATTTATATAATAAATATTTACTATAAATATTTTACTATAAATTTAAT
Organism: Psilanteris sp. ZL-2020; assembly: GCA_022817085.1. NCBI lineage: Eukaryota > Metazoa > Arthropoda > Insecta > Hymenoptera > Scelionidae > Psilanteris > Psilanteris sp. ZL-2020. Next base: position 6,495 of record JABFQC010006324.1, on the reverse strand, counting down.
TTATAGTAAAAAATAATAATAATAATCAATTTAAAAAATAGTTTACATTTTGTAATAGTTACAGCAAAATAACGTCAACCCTTGTGGTTACTATATTTTTTCTGTAACGATTACAGAAATTTTTCTCCGTGTTTAGTCTGAATCTAATAGTATAACAGTTACACGTTACAAAAGATATTATTTTGTAAATAATTGCGGTTAATTTGTAACCATAAATAAAAATATACACAAAATAATTCAATTGATTAAATTATTATTATTTATATATATATATAAATATAAATAGGTTATATTTATAGACTAAATCAAATGTTAAGGTCAAAGACTAAATAAGGTTTATGTATTCAAAAGTAAATATTTCAACATTAAGTGCATAAATATAAAATTAATACATTTTAGCATTTATATGATTATTTGTTTACCTTGTTGAAATTATATTGCAAGCGTGGTTTAAATATTTTTGTCATACGTGCAATAAACAGCCTTTTTACTCCCTATGTTTATAGGAAGAGAATGCGTGTTTCTCTCCCTCAAATAAGAAATAAAATGGCTGTTTTGTGCACTTTTGACGAAAAATATCGTATGCAATATACGCCTCAGTAGGTTAAATGGGCAGTCCGAGGTCCAGTCGAGTGCAGACACTTAATCCTCGGACATAATCGCCTGCTTCTCTCCCTTGATACATAATATACTATTATTCCAAACATGAGTAACTATAAGCAAGTAACCTCAATTAACTAATTTATTCATATCTTTTTTTTCCGTATACACGGAAAAACGTTTTATCAAAAAATACTATACTTACTACTACACGTACACGGGGAAAAATATGAATGCTATATCAGCATTGACTCAACATTGACTCAAGTTTATTCACATTTTTTTAGGTTAGAAACGTTGAATTAACACTAACGCAATGTAATTTCTACATTGCATCTAATTTAAATTAACATTTCGAGAATAACATCGAGTATACAATGTTGATTTAGCATCGATATTTTTCCCCGTGTATGATGAGGCTTTTAAAAATGAAAATAATACTCTTTATTACTGTATATATTACTATATAATATAGTAATTTTTGATAAAACGTTTTCTCCGTGTATTAGACAACTTTGTCATCTTTGGACGTAATAAATAATAATAATAATAATAATCGCAGTATCGCAATTTTAATCAAGGTTCAAACATTTTGTTAAAATAACAAATCATTCCTTATGTGAACAATATCGAAATAGTTTACAATTAAAATTGTTTCTTCCGACAAACTACTTTTTGTATTAAATAAACATACTCGAATAAGAAACCAATAGTCAATTTGAATTACGGATTGTTACAGATTATTGTTTTATTTTACTTCATAGTAAATAATATATTATTTCTTAACAATTTTACAATACGATATTACAATTTTCTTTACTTGTGTAGTAATACCAGCTTTATAATAATTCATTCTAATATTTACTATCAACATATATGTATCAGTGTTGTTATATGTATTAACCTATAGTAGTAACCTATATGTATTAGACACTAAAAATCAATGCTTTGCAGTCAATTTCTATTTGGGTATTAGGATTCAATTCGAATTATGGAATAGCAGTATATTTGAATGTATATTTTTTCGGATCAAAAAATTAAACTCTCGTTGCTTCGAGAGTATGAAATCATAATAACTTTTCAATCACTTAAAATTCAAATTCAAGACAACTATTTGAAATAATAATAATAAATATAATAAGTCTGAGTTAATGTATTGAGATTTAGAATTAAACTTTGTCTCATAACGTTCAGCGGTTCTATTAGTGGCGATTTGTATAACAAAAAATGAATAATTTGTTGTTACAAATTGCCTTCCAATTGTCATTGAGATTTGTATTATACAAAGGTGGTTTTAATACGTATAATGCTTTACATTCAATTATAAACGCCAACTTTACTTTCGCAATAAAACTTGAACTTATTAGCTGTGATATAAAAATAGCATTTCCTCACGTGCGTTTTCAAAATGTCTTAATTAGTTTAGCGCGTTCGGTCAATTTACGGTTTGCCGTAGAAAAAATTATTACGACGTCGTAAAATGTACACGTGACCACGGCTAACATGCGAAACACACGTGCTGGCTCCGTTAATCATACCGTTAAGTATTCGAACGCGTAAAGACAAAGCCTGAAATCGCAAAACTGTCTTGAAATATAATGCAGTCTATAAATATCTATATAAGGGGTCGTGGGGTTATTTCAATTTAAGATCACGACCGAAATTTTACAATGTTTGAAATAAAAATATAACATAATTACACTATAAACCCATAGTGTTCCAGGAATGCTTTTCTGTTCAAGATTTATTAATCGCAATTAATATTAATATTTATATTATAATAATAAGTAATAATGTAATTTGTTGCAGAAAATTTGGCTCCATCTGAATTGAAAAAATTACGGAACAAACAAAGGAAGCAACGAAGGAAGGCTGAGCTGGAAAGGCAGCAGGCTGCTCAAGCTCAGGAAAAACGAGAGCAACATAATAAATCGAGACAACAAACTGATCCCGACCTAGAACAACCGACGTTAGATGAATTGATTCCGGAAAAATTGGAGAGGGTACATTTTTTTTTCTTTTCTCTTATGAACTGAATTAATAGTTATATTCAATTTATACAATCAAATCAATGTAATCATAATAACCCTTTTCCTAAAAGAATATCGATTATGTTATACGATTTAAACGCGTGGAATTATTTTAAACGATTACACTTATAATAATTAATAATTTTCTATAAAATGTTAAAAAGTGTACGAACATAAAAATATTTTAATTTTATTATGATTTTATATAACAATGAAATGTAATGATAAGATACAATAAATTATATTCTTCTTTATATAATTTATAATTTTATATTATTAGTATAACAGTTAATTCGACAATGCAATATGTAATTTTTTTACAATATTTGAAAAACTATTTGAAACGTTATAATGTACATAATATTACGTATGTACCAGTTCATTGACCAATAGATCCAATTAAATGTATATCTTGACTACATTATAAATTACATTTAATTAATTTTTAGGTCGAAGATCCTTTAGAACAAGCAATTAAATTTCTGCTACCTCTTCAAGAACTCGCCGCTGATAGAATAGAAACGCATTTAATGGCGTTTGAAATTTATATTCGTAAAGGTAAATATACATTGAATTGTATTATTAATAATTAATCAACGAATTACGTTATGTTAATGCTATGTTAATTACGTTAACTCAGTCTTAATGAAATGTAATGTTACGGTGATTGTATCAAACATAATGGGAGAAAGCTCATTATAATAAATTAATACTTTTAAAAACACGTATCACGAAGATAAAACAATAAAACATGGCAATAATCGTATATACAATAAATTAGTATTTATTTAAAATAATTAAAAAACTAAAATTTATAGTACTTAATAATTTTCATTTTATTTATTGGCACCACCTCCAATTTCATTGTACAGTATAAATGTATAATTGTAAACAATTGTTAATTTATTACAAACTGTGTTCTAAAAATGTATTTGATGTGTGCCACAGGTCGGACGTTACTGATGCTACGGTCTATAAATCGCGCGCATCGCTTAGATGCAAACAATCCCGAGCTGCACAGCTGCCTGGTACGCTTCCTGCGGCATAAGAGTTCTCTTCCACAGGAAGGAGTAGTAACTGATGTGGTTAACCGTCAGTCGAGTAGGATATTCGCGAGCACCAACGCTGCCCAGCTGAATGCCGAATATCTGAAGAAGAACGCCAACTCGCTGCCACATTTGTTGCACGGGGCGCGCATGCTCTACCTCTTGGACCCAACTTGTCAGGCGCGTGCCCTGGCGCTTGTAACGAACCTGGAGGGTCTTCAAAATGTGTCGTTGCAGGCATGCACGCGTGTCCTGGAAAATCTGCAGGATGGTCATTTCGGTCATTGTGACCCGGCGATCATCCTTGACTTTATCGCTAGATGTCACGAATGCTTCCCGTATGCCAGTGCGTTCCGTTTGCCCGAACCAATCCACCACCAGAACAAAGAGAATTCAATCGCCAATTGATTGGTTCCTCAATCAATCAAACAACGTTACGCGTGTAATATATTTTAGATTGATTGATTCTTTCATTCGTTTGCTGTCGAATTCGCGGCTTCTACGTTTTCGCGGCAACTTGACGATGACGCCCGCGCACCGGTTCATCCCAAACGAATCGCTTGTTATTCGTTACCAAATGCAATTTGTTCGACATTATACTAAAATGGTGTATAATACAATAATATTGTTTTCTCCTTTTTTTATTTTTAATGTTCCTTCCTTTATTGGTTAATAATTTCGTTAGCGTTTCTCGTAGCTCTAGAAAACACTCTTCTGAATTTATAACTAAAGTTAAAAAAAATAAATAAAATTAAATTATTAACATCATGATTTCTGCCAAATTAGATAGTCACATAATTTTAACAAGTTAATCAAATTATTTGAAATATTTTAATTCTAGTATACAGTTAATGTTAAACAGTGATAAATGTCATTATTGATTGGGGGACGGGTGGAATTAATTAAATTCTTCTTTTGTCAAACGATCAATCAAAAGAGTGTTTAACTAAGCAATATGTAACTATCAAATCATGTTACGTATATAACTCAAGTCACTGGTATCACAGATTTACGAATTACTTGAAAAAATGATGTAAATATCTTGATTCGTTGTATGCCATTTTAAAGTATGCACTGGTGTTGCGAAACAAACAATACCATCTGCTTTTAGAAAACTCTTAACAAAATCACTCTATCAAACCACTTAAGGTAACGTTAATTTGGAATCAATGTAATAATAAACTAATAATAATAGTAATGATTATTAAATGATCAAATTGATTCACAAGTAAAATGTAAACAAGTGTTAGTAATTTAAAAAAAATAAAGTTTTGTAAATAAGATAAAATTCGAGATGTCGTCGTTGGTTCTCGAATAATTACATTTTTAATTGTATTATTCAAGCGTCGTTTGGTATTTTATTTCAAACTGGCCACTTTGATACTTAAATATGATTATTAACGAGAACAAAAACAGATTGATAAACTGACATCAGAGTTCTTTAAGAATAGTTTTTCAAGATTTAATCAGCACACTAGTGCCACAAACTAAATTTATACATCCAGTTAGCCTCACTTAAACGTTTTATCGAAAGAAAAAGAAATCATGAACGTTTTTAAAACAGACTGCGAAAATCGAACGTCCGTATTCGATGGATAACAAAAATTTTAAATAAAAATGAAACCTCGGCATATCACAGCAATCTATTTATATTCCTTTTTTATTCCTAATGATGTACTAACGCGATCTCAGTAAATAAGATAATTGAATATATTAAATTTAATATATTCGATTCTTCAAATAAATTGTGTTTGTGTACAGTTTCAGTTTAATTTACGTTCCTCGGTTGTTAAATCGATCTTAATCGCGAGGATATTTTCTGACTATAAATATAAATATATAAATATTCTCCTGTTTTAATAGTACATAGTTTTAAAATTTATTGTAGGCTTCATAGAAAAAAAAAATGATTCAATAAACATAGTATTTTCATAATAATCAGCATCTTATTCATTATAACGAAATAATAAAATATTAATATAATTTATTTTATAAATATATTTAAAGCTGTATAAATTATAAAATATTATTTGTTTAATAATATTTTTAATTTTAATTTTTCTAAAATTTAGTTATACAGAAAAAAATAATTGGTATATAAATAAATAATTAAATATAATTAACTTAAAAAACTGCATTAACTAGATACGTTAATGGAATTATTTTTAAGTAAATACTATGCGTTAGTCGTATCATTCTTTCCAGCCATTAAATTATCTAAAATAATAATATTAATATATTTCTTAATTTTGAATAATAAGATTAGTTATTATGAAAATATTTTATGTCTCCATCGTGGAGAGAAATTGATGGAGAAAAAACTGCAAAAATCAGTTTTTGTTGTATTCATAACTTTTTTTATAAATTAAATAATATTATAATATTAACATTTTAAGATTTTATTTTATATAAATCAATCAATACTTTAAAGCAATAATACTAAAATAACTTTAAATCTTTTTCAAGTCATATTGTCAATGACATATATATTGTATTTGTTACTATTTTTAAAAACTACAAGTCTTATTATGATGTTTTTGCTTAAATTTTATGATATTAAATAATATAGTCTGCAATATATAATATATATATTTAGCATTTTCCAATTTTATTATGGTAAGGTTTGGTCGTGTGCGAATTTGTGATCCTTTATCACCCGTAAATATATGTATACTATAATATACATATTTTCTTCCTTAATCATGTCAATAAATACTTCCATGTTTTACTTTCTCAAACAAGTATCTTTATTTATATATAATTCAATAATCAATAGAGTATTTGTTGCCAAATATTCTACAATATATGAGGTATTAGGA
>JABFQC010006323.1:0-10866 GCA_022817085.1 Psilanteris sp. ZL-2020 | reverse complement strand
CTTATGCTATGAAGAGCGTGTGTGTATAAATATACATATACATAATATGCATAAGCAATAAATACACACATTTTACATTTAAATTATTAGATTAATTGAAAAGTTAACTGTATATATACAATATGGTTTTATATTGTTGATAAGATTTTGAATTCATTTTTGACGTATTATGAGTGCATTTTTTATATGGCAATTCAAAGTGAGACGTATATTTTCGCAAAATAAATACATCTCGTATGATATTTAGATAAAAATGGTTTTTTATGTGCCGATAAAAAGTACATCGATTAAAATGTTTTGCACTTAAATAAACCGTAATGATCACTCGAGTTTTCAAATATTATTATATTTTCTTAACGGGTTAAAATAATATTGAAGTACGCGAAGCAAAATACAGTTTATTAAAAGCAGTTTATCGTTTTCTCGCTGTATCGATAATTAAAAGCAAAAAATGCGATGTTCATTTTATATAAAGTACACGAATGCACCTCTTCGCTATTTTAAACATTCTTATATAATTAAAGTGTTTTTCACTATTCTATAGTAATATCATTCATTGCCGATGAATCATCTTTCGAGTTTTTCCTTAACCTCGCTGCTGTTGCGAGTGACGGAATGAAATATAAACTGTAGAAGGCAGCGCGAGTTGCTAACGCCAAGTTTCCACTTTAAAAAGTTCACTTTAACTTAATTTGTTTATATATTTCATTGAATTTCATTAGATTCTGTTTCATCTTATAATTTATAATTTTTACGCGTTTACTTTAATCACGCAGTCGTTTTTATTTAACTAAATCATACATATTTACGTAGTATATATACATATATATAATATTTTGATTTTAAAATTTAACCCGGGAGTAGGCGCACTATGATTTTTTTGACCGACTGACAAACATAACCGAATGACGTTTTTGTTGATAAACAAAGAGGTTCGAAAAGTATCCCTGGTCCTGGGATAAAAAAGCTTATGAGAGAGAGCGGAAGTAAAATATCAAGTGTGAATAATTTATATTTTCAATTGCACGTTTTTCTTAAAAACGCATAATAAAATTATCGTGAACATTATTTATGTTCTTAGTTATATCTTTTTATTCGTACGCATTTTCAGAGTATATAATAATAACAAAGATCAGTATTAGTTTTACTTTAAAATTTCTCGCATTTGTTATGTCGGTTATGTCTGCGCAATATTACAAATTAAAACAAATTTCGCGAATGAGAAATTTCCTTTATTACGTCTGAATTCGTATTTTTATTGTATACAAAAATATAAAAAATTGTTTAATATTCTTTCAATCGATGAAATGTTTACTAAAATAGTATTTCGATTGTTCTTTGTTTAAACAATATGTAAATAAAAATATTAATTTTCCTCTCGGTCATTGATTTTTAGGACAATTGCTTTATTTACAAAACAAATTGCGTTTATAATATAATTCTACATATTTAAAATTATTTTTTTATTACAATTTCAATTGTATTTTTTAGATTATAAAACTGTAAATAAAAATAATTATTTACATATATAAAAAAAGATGTTAAAATATAAACAATATTGGTAAAACAATTTAAAAAAAACCTTTTTCTTTTCGTTTGTTCGAATTTAATTCGATTTTAATTTTGTATCTATGCTGTTCTACGCGCGCAAATTAGATCTGTACATATTGTATTTATAAGCATATAATAATCTTATCAATGGAACTTTCTGAAAAATGAAAGAAATATAAAAAAATGACAAAAAATTGTGATTATATTCCAAACATTTATAAAAAAATATATATAAAGTAAAGAGTAAAGTTTATGTACATGATTAATATACGTTTAACACAAGACGGAAGTGGCAAAGTAATTTTAATATAACTATAAAATACAAACGTTACAAATTTGGATAGATGGTGAGCAAAAATACTTGCCTTTTCTTGCAAAACAAATAATAATAATTATAATAATAAGACGATACAAAAACAAACGTTTATCAAATCAATGTAAATAAGAACAGCATTTTTGTCAAAAGTAATCCATAAACTATACGTGTTTACAATTTTTTCAAGGACACTCATTGTCGGATTGTTTATTGTTCACATTATATGTAAATATTATGAATAACAACACTTATATGCTTTCAAAACAATGTTTAATCATTTTCAACATTATTGCCGACAAAGTGTTTAACGAGTAATAAAAATAAAATTGCGACACACCTCGACGATCAAACGTGTAAACAGTTTCTGCAATTTAACAATGGATATGCAATTAATTTTTTAGATGGCGACTCGTTGGGGCATTGTCAGCGCTGGCAAAATATCGCACGATTTTACAACGGCGATGTCCACTTTACCAAAATCCGAACACGTCGCCGTGGCCGTCGCCGCAAAAGATTTGTCGCGGGCTCAGCAATTTGCAAAGTTACATAACATCGCTAAAGCTTATGGAAGTTACAAGGAGCTTGCACAGGATAAAAACATTGGTACGTGCGCGCGAAACAGGCATTCATAAATAACTCGGAAACAGGACTCGTTTTGTCATTTTCGTTTCAGCCAACTTTTTCTAGTCTGTAAGAAAAATGACGAATCGTCTTGAAGGAAATATCACTTCGAGTGTTTGCTAAATGAAAATATTTTGCCAGTCTTTTTTCGAGTCGGTCATTGTCATAACTGTAACTATCGTTATAGATTTTTGGATTTCAAATCGAATGCGTAGAAAATAATCAATGACAGTTTGATTATTACACACAGTAAATATTATGTAGTCATGAAATAATTCAAGGACAAAACAAAGGTTAAATTAAGAATTCCCGAACTTGACCGTAATTATTGATACTTTGTAGGTAATGTTTACAAACATTAGACAATGCCGACTGCACAGTTTGGGCATTTTTTACCAAAATAAATTTGTCCTTGAGTTGCTTTATGATTAATAATTGTTATTAACTGCCAATAATTTTAAATAGTATATTCATCTGCGTGAATATATATATAAACATTCATTTTCGATTAACAATTATAAAGAATTTTTGTTAAATAACATTGTATTTCATGAATGACTAACTAACGTACAGTCTGTATAAATTTGACTGCAAGTTGTCTACTGCTAATCACTAGCCATGGTTCATCTATTTTTACATAATGAAATTGAGACATTTACAAAAGAGCTCGATGGGCATAGAAATTAAATTTGTAATTTCACGTCTACACTGAAAAAAAATTTACTATTGGATTAACAAACTAGACTGTTTAGACAACAATCTTGGACTGTAAAAATGTACAGCTCTGGACTGTACATCGACATTGTTATAATTCTGACATTTTAAGGTTATTAATTAATTTTCATATGAGCTATTTTATTTTACTTATTAATATTATTTTAAAAAATTGAAGAATAATTCATTTAGCCTGTTGTAGGAATAGTATAGACTTATTATTATTTTTTTAAAGACCTATTACTTTTTTCAGACTTCTAATTTTTACAATCCAAACTGTACAGTGCGGACTGTTAAAGCAACAGTCTATTTTTTTCAGTTTATCATTTACATATATTAATAAAAAGAGTTGATATATAACGAAAGCAATCAATTAAATAAATTATTGCAAAAATGATGGCATACGGATTTCAGTTTCGAGAACAGTTTCGCGGATTTAAACCTACGAAAGGATCTCTTAATCTCGAAATTTCTGCAAGACAAATTAAAACGAGCAAAAACAGACGCTCACCCGCAGTCACTCTTCCGAATGATAAACACGTTATAATCAGTAGACAACTGTGCGTCATTGAAGTACAGCCGGCGCGTAATTTATTCGATCATAAATTATTTCACCATTATTTCACCAGAGGTCGTGTACATCGGCTCGCTGAACCCGTCGCATTTAGACGACGCTAAAATGATGTTGGACCACGGGAAGCACGTTTTATGCGAAAAGCCATTAACATTGAACTTAAAGCAAACTCAAGAATTAATTAATTATGCGAGGTCCAAAGATTTGTTTCTGATGGAAGCCGTTTGGAGTCGCTGTAATCCAGTCTACGCCGAAACGAAGAAACAAATCGCAGCCGGGTGCATCGGCGACGTGTACCAAGTGTTTTGTACCTTTGGATTCAGAATGCCGGATATTGAAAGATTAATGTAAATTCTTTTGAAGAATTCAACTCAATGCGATTTGTATTAGGATTGTACTTTAAACCGGAATAATTTGCTTTTTTGTAACTGACGGCTGGGGAGGCGCTCGACCACCCTTTGCAAGATGTGCCCAAATTTATGTGCAACTTGGTAATTTGCACACAAATTTGAATGCAAAACCTCGCCGCTAAATCGCGTCGCGTTATGGTACACTGAGAAAATGAAATTGTACAATTTACATTGCAACATTTTGACGCTTCTCATAAGTTAATCCAGTTCAATGTCGTTATCTCATTGGCTGCCGTCGATTACTGTTCAAATTGTAAGACTTGTACAATGTGCAATTGTACGACTAATAATGTACACCCAGTCCTTTTGAAAGCTCCACACTTTATTGTGGTTATAAACGTGTTCTTCATATATAAGATATTAGAGACGCGTTCAACCTACCTCTGGGGTATGGAGCTTTCAAAAGGACTGGGATTACATAGTTCACCTTACACCTTTATTTTCCTAGTGTATATTTTGAGAATACCAATCGGTAATCGTTACCATTTAGGTAGTAATGTTCACCATTTAATTGGTAACATTTTTATCATTTAAGCGATAACCATTACTATTTATGTGGTAACTTTTACCACTCAGATTTTTCATTGCCGATATGCATTTGACACGCTGTTTGTTTTTGTAGAAAAAAATCGTTAGGCGGGGGAACTATCTTGGACTTGGGGGTGTACCCGCTGCAGCTGGCGAGCTTCATTTTTGATGAGGAAAAGCCAATGGTCGTAAAGGCGTCTGGTCATCTGAACAAATCAGAAGTCGACGAGTCCATGTCAGCGACGTTGATATACAAAAACGGTCGAACCGCCACGATTGCGACCCACTCGCAGATCAACTTGCCTAACGAAGCGGTCATCATTGGGACAAAGGGACAAATTAGGATTCCGACATTTTGGGCGCCAGAGACAGCCGAATTGCCGTCCGGAGTGATCGAGAGGAAGTCACCGAGAGCAAACATTGAGTACAATTTTGTTAACAGTGGTTGGCTCAGTTGCGAGGCGGAAGAGGTTCGACAGTGCCTTTTGAAAGGTGATTAGTCAAATGGCCGCATTGCGCAAAACAAATTATGAGTATGACAATATAAATAGTCAAACAAACGGGTGGCGTTGAAGAACGTTATATTGTATAAAAAAATGAAAGAGTCCTTCCACAGACGCAGTAGTCTAGTTGACGAATAGAACTGTCTATAATCAAATTTCATGATAAATGTTTCTTTTGTTTATTGATAGGTCCGTTTTTTGGCAACGAAGGGGATCTTTTTGTTTCTTTTTATTCACTTTTGTTACTATCAGTTTGAGAACATGAAAAATGACTCTTAAGATATTAACAGAAATTAAAATATTTCGAAGTCCTTTAATTGCTGGTAATTATTATGGAGTTTTAATGGAATGACTTGTTTGGAAAGTATTAACAAAAATACAAAGAAATTGTCGTCTTTTTTTTAATATCAGTCATAATAGAAAATTTAATGGAAGTCGATAAACAGTAATTTAAATGGTATATTATTGTTTACCGCTATTTGTGTTTTTATTTCTCTCTTTTTGCAGGGTATTTTAATATGTTTTTTTAATGTCTTAAACAAATGTAAATGTTATTTGTATATTGAACAGTGATGGACACTTTGATGAAACATTGATCTTGAATGTATATAAATTTGATTATTTAAAGGAGTCTGTTTATAATTCTTAAAATTTATGATAAATTATGAATTTATGTAGAATTTAAAATAAAGGAGTTTAATTATGTGAAAGAAACAGATTAAATATATGACTTTTGACTTTAAATATTCAAAAGCTGTTTGCTTTACTATAGCTTCAGTTTGATAACAAATGATACTCTCAAGCTCGACGATAATGCGATGAAAGTTTTAATTAAAAAGCTTCTATTTGTAAAACGATTCATTAATTATTAATCTTAATTAAATATAATTGACAATTAATTAATTGATAATAGATATAATAATATGTTTTATGACAGATTTCATATATAATTATTAAAAAATGTATTGCATTTAATATTACCATTCAACTATTTATTTTATTTTGTATAATGCTTTATTTGAAGATTTTTAAATTTACAGTATGAATTAAATTAAAATGTGATATGTCATTACATTAAACAATGACGTATGCAAAGAGAGTGAAGCTTCTTTTAAAATTTCATTAAAAACTTGTAATTTTATTAGTTAAAAAAAGTTGCTGTTTGTAATTCACTACGGAGTAGTAACATATAAGTAAAAGTTTTTTTTTTTACAGGTTTGAAGGAAAGTCCTAAAGTACCGCACAGCCTTTCTTTATTGCTAGCAGAATTAGAGGATGAATTACGCCGTCAAATTGGGGTCGTGTACGATGTGGATTAAATATTATGATTTCAAATCTAGATTGGCATTTATTAAAATTGTGTAAAATTTAGATTGGTGTATATGCAACATTTCTATTGTTGTAAACCATTTTTATACATTTACGTATGTCAATCGTACTTATAGATATCCAAAATATATTCTTCTTATATATATAATATGTTGTATTCATATTTTCACATTTACATATATTACATACGGTTTAAATAAACTACACGGAGAAAACGTTTTATCAAAAAATACTATATTTACTACTACACGTAGGATGAGGCTTTTAAAAATGAGAATAATACTCTTTATTACTCTATAGATTACTATATAATATAGTAGTTTTTCGTAAAATATCTGCACTACTGAAATTAATTATAGTAAAATCTTTATTTTCAAAAACTCCATCTTACGAGTAAGAGTAAATATAGTAATTTTTGATAAAACATTTTCTCCGTGTATACAATATAAATAATCGATTACACTGAAAAGTCAAAAATCTTGAATTGTATATAGAGTAAAAATAAAAATATGTCAGATTCTACGTTAAATTAACCTTTCTTATTTATATTTTATACGAGTATTTGATATTTCTGCAAAAATTAGTATCACGAGTGTGTCTTAGTTTTATACACCAATGCCATAAGATGCACAATGACTCGTATTAAGACATTTGTCTTTATTAAGTCACGTGTGTTTTAAAGCACATTACCTGGAGTGATTATATAGTATTAATAAATTAAAATGTATTCTTTTTGTATTAATTATAAGGAACATTGAGAACAATGAAATATTAAAATCCGCGATTTTAGTTCACTGCAGAATATTGTTTCGGGCTTTCACTTTCACTTATCTGGGAGATTAATTAGCCGTTTTGGAGAAGGAAACATTTCGATTCTTTACTTTAGTATATATACACCAATTGTAAGACACATCTTTCTTATACCCAAATTCTCAAGCACAATACAAAATTATCTTTCTTTAACATCTACGATGAGCGCTTTTAAATTTATCTTATGACGGAGGAGTTGTGAAACGAATATTCTTATTTTCAATTCCACGATAAACTTGTAAAGCCCGACTTCGCGAATCAATATTGTGAACCATGACATCACTTTCTATAGTAGCTTTAAAATTCTCTTAAATGTATTTCGATAGACGAGATATTTTCTTCATACACGTACCGCCTTTATCAATTTGGTGTGTCCAATTGATTTCGTTGCATTCTCGCTGAACTGAAGTCAAACTGAAATCCTCATTTCATGTTGTTCATCCAGTTTTCAACAGCGCGTTATATACCAAAAGAATATTTGATAACCGCGAACATTGCATCAGTCAATGTTAGGATTACCACGCGCCGTCGTATTTGTGTCAATAACAAATAATATATATTAAATTAGGTTAATTTTAATGTTTTAACTGCAATTATTACGTTTTGACAATTTATTTTGTCATTTTTAAATACATTATTATGGATAATAAAAATTGTAATGTTTTATTGACTTTTTTGTTTTAAAGATAATGATTGATATTTACGATCATATTTGTTTCTTATTATAATTTTATAATTTAGTTGTTACATTATTCAGATGTTTGAATTAAATCAATTATATAAAATATAAGGATGTCACTTAAGGATGTCAAACATTATTTCCAGTAAACACACTATAAACCTATAAAAGCACTGTAAATACAATGTATCAAATGACGTCCTTATTTTATGATTGACTTAATTCAATCATCTGAAAAAATAACAACTGAATTATAAAATTATAATAAGAAAAAGTCAATAACAAATTATTATAAATTAATTATTCATAATAATCTATTTCAAAATGACAAAATAAATTGTCACGTAATAACTGCAGTTATTTATAATTAGTTTTTAAAAAAAGTCGAAACATACTAATTATTAATTCATAAATAATATATATATTCAGTATTGAAGCGTAACTGAAACAAGTCGAATATGGTTTAGTTCAGACTTTTGTATCAAGCAACGTGCATCTAACAGCGTTGCTCGACTGATCAGTGCTGATAATCTTAAGACACGATGAATTATAAGCCGCGCACGAATGAGAAATTTGAAGCTTGAAAAATCTATTTCTATATTTACGTGCGATTTATTATCCGGTGAAGCGATCTTTAAACTATACAAAGTTCGTGTCTGATTAATTGTAGCATTCAGTCTGAAGGAAGAAATCTAGTCCGACAGTAATGGGTCTGTTGGGCCTTGATCCGAGCACGGTAACCGCGCTCGAATGACCCAACAAAGACAAATTACCCCGAACTAAGTTGTCTGAAAACAAGACGTATGTCTAACTATATACTTGTCCTTTGTCATGGACTATACGTTTTGGTTAGGAACAGTGGATCTGTGGAAGACGCATTGAATTTGATGCGCAGTAACAACCAATACAAAACTGTATCTAAAAAGCATAATATTGTATGGGGATCAGCATTCCCAACTAATGTGGAATTTTTTGTCCATACGCAGTCGCGACCAATACAGAAACAATGTATATAAGAGGGACACAAAGGTGGAAATTTCTACACAGTTGGGAACGCTGATGGGGATATTGAGACATAGTTTTTATTGGTTGAAAAATGTCATGTGACCATGTCAGCGTGCGCAATGCGTCACCTTACTAATTCCACTATGTTTAGGAAGAACACTCGAAATTCCTGAATTTCGCAGTGTCGCACCATGCTTATATGCTTTGAACCACGTGTGATATGATTATGTCCCGTAATCAGCCCCATATAATTTGCGCAATGTCGAGGAGAAGCATTCTAAGACCTAATGTAATTCCATGAAATTAATCAGTTGCTCGCAGCGTGAGAATCTGACCTAAGTTTCTTTAAGAAACAAGCTCACTAATGGGGATGGGGACAGGTGATTAGAGCAGGGAGAGATAACTTGCGGGCGTTGTTAATGCGTGTGTCACGTGCTACAAATTAGTTAGGCGAATTAGTCAGCGGCGAACTTTTGCAAACGACTGAAACAAACGCGTGCCAATTAGTCGACCTTTGACATGCCGAGTTCTTCGACTATATGTATATGAACTGTCACGATGCACTTTCAAAGGAGGTGTCGTTCTTAAATAATATAAAAATTATATTAATATTCGATTAACGTCATAGTTCTCAAAGCGGGACGATAAAATCCCTTCGTACCTTTTTGCCAACGTTCTTGGCGATAATTAATATCGATATTTACGTAAGCCTGTGTATTGCGACGAAACACTTGATTGGGTTGATGTACTACAATAATCAAGCTTGCATCTCATTATATTGCGCACAATGGAACGATGTTAAGTAATGCAGCTATTAATTGTCGTGATGCTCGAGTTCAATTAAAAACAAGTTATAAACATTGTTTTATTCAAATATCGTGGATGATACGAAAGTTGTTTTAAGCACTCTAATAACGGAACAATCAGGCAAATAAATCTGAACGGATTACGTCCGTGTATACAAACTCGGATATCTTCATTAATTTACCATTCTATCAGCATCGAATATGCGATTAATTTCGAGGCATCCGCGTATATCGAATATAATCTTTCTTGCAGTTGTTTCGGTGCAGTTTCATCTTTGTGATTTATTGACTGCTAAATTGAATAACGACTTCGATTGTAAATGCTTCATTGCTTCATTGCAGCGCGGAATAAAGAATTGCATCTTTCTTGGTCGAAAATGAAACATAAGTAGGGATCCGGTTGCAACAAGAGTGTTTTACTTTTTGGTTTTGTTAGTTTTATTGAGAAGAGAAGAGGTTTGACTTATTTCCCTAGGAAGGAAAATGCGACTATCATGCAGAGAACATTTTGTTGATTCAACTAAAATTTTGTTATATTTACAAAATATTTGGTACATTCAACCAAATTTTGGTTAAATGAAACAAATTTCGGTCGAATCAATAAAACTCTTCTCCTCTGTATGCGAATCGTCGATGGTAATTTGTATTTAACAGGGTACACTGAGAAAAATCTTTGGAAAATTACACCGATAGTCGGTGGCAACAAATAACCAACGTTTATCAGGGGAAAATTACTCTCAAAAAGTAATTTTAGCATTCGTCAGAACGAGAGACATAACCTAATACACCGGTGGAGCCATCATGCTGGAATACTTTAACCGCGTGATACTTACAGCACTAGACGTGTAATCATAGTAAACAAGTGGTGTAATTTTAAAGTGTTTTTGTAAAATATACACGGAGAAAATGAAGTTCGACAATATATGATTAATTATACAGCATTTTACTATATATTAATCGTAAAAGTGGGATATACTCGAATATATTGAAATAATTACTTTACAACCAAAATAATAATAC
>JABFQC010006322.1:0-10866 GCA_022817085.1 Psilanteris sp. ZL-2020 | reverse complement strand
CCTTCGCATTGCTTTATTGTAATGATCTCAGGTGAAACCTTCTCACGTGTACCGAAACAAGAATAAACAGCATAAATAATGTTTATCCTCAGTTTAAGTATTATGAAAATATCATAAAAATAAACATATTCTTCTGATATTAAGATTTTGTTGTTTTATGTAGTATTTCTATGGGATACATTTTTATATTTAATTCTTTATACATAATAAAATGAGAATTTTTACCTGATTCTAATTTCTATTTACAGATTTCAGTTTTGATATATAATTAAAATTCTAAATTATAAATAATTTTCAATAATAATTAGAAATAGATATATATATATTAATTTGAGATTTTTATAAAGTTTAATTAAAAGTTTTAAAAAATGAAATAAAAACGAGTTTATAATTTATATTTTAAAATGTAACGTTATATTTTTATATTTTAATAATTATATTACACTGAAATAAAAAAAACCGAATAAAAATCTTTTTATATTAGATTTATAAAACATGTTTCCATTTTATATTATTTCAGATAATATTATATATGTATAATAATGAAACTCAGCAAGTAAAACGATAGACATGTAAGTGAGAAGATATGTATCACGTTTTTTTTTCTGATTTTTTAGGAATAAATCTCGAATAGTAAGGTGCAATGATTATTATCGAGTGGATATTAAGTTTCATAATAAACCTATATGCAGCATAATTAATACATAGATGCAAATATGTATACGTATACATATATAAACGTGAAATGTGCAAAGAAACATTATATATTATAAGATACTTTATTGAAAAGGAGAATATGTAAAATAATTGACTAATTAATATATTACATTTTATTTAATTTAAGTCGAAGGACATGAAATGTTAAAATAGTGCAAATATAAAATTATGTTTTATGTAAAAATATGTTTAGTAAGCAATTTCTTTTTTCGTGTCATATAGTGAAAATAATTATTGTTGAGAATGATAAACATATACATAGTATAGTTATAAAACAAATATTAATCAAAATATACATAATTTTTGTTGAATTAACATTCATCATGTTTCCTGTTATAATGCTATTTTAAATTTTAAATAGTAAAAATATTTTATTCCAGATATACAGTAATGAGATTTCTTTTCAAAATTAGCAACGCAGTAAAAAATATTAATCACTTAATCAATTTAAATTAAAATTACAATAAATTATATATTAATTTATTTTATCAGCTTATTATATTGAAGTTAGTTTAAACTTTTTTTGAATTTTATTAAAAAAGGAAATTATATTTATTAAACATAAAGAACGCACAGTAAATATATTGATCAACATAACTTTCAAAATTAAATAATTCATTGTTAATATTACATATCAAATTGTTTCGTAAATATTGTTTTGGATAAGTAAAAAATAAAAAAAAATCTACACGGTTTGGTTCAACTTCACGTTAAAATATTTCAAATTACTTATTTTTACCATATATATATACACATGAAATTAATCTGTCTTAAATTCCTACTGTCTCCATTCTGCAACATAAATAATGATATTTTGGAACGAAATTTCTTCACGCTAATAAAAAAAAATTATTAATTGTTTAATGTCATTTTCAATTAAACCAATCACAATCATCAAAATGACATTTTGTACTCAGGACAAATTGTGTTTCTAATAAACATGAGTTTATGTAAAATAATTTGTTGACGATTCATATCGACAATTACCATACGCTTTAAACAAAACGTCGCGCTTGTAATACACGTTCCATAATCCCCGCGTCATGATTATTGCACGAGCATTAACACAATTACATCAACGTTAAAAAAATTAAATATTAAAATTAAACAAACGAGGGCTCGCAAAATTAATAACTGCGAACCGCGCTTGAACCAGTCGCCGTATTCATATTTACTTAAAAACACGCGCTGTATAATTCATACGCTGAATAAATAACCATCCTCCCTAACCGTTTAATAAATTACCGTGCATTTGACTTAAAACGATCTTTCATCGTTACGTGCAAAGCGAACATTTATTACAGGTTGATGTTGTTAACCGTGACAATCAAAAACCCGCGGTCACTAATAATGAAATATTGAATTGCAGGTATCGTAGATGAAACAAAGTTAGTTGGCGAGATAGAAAGTCTAGTAGAAGGGTCGAGGGACCTTTGCAATATCTATGTTGTGCGGGGAACTTTTGAATGGTGGCTTTGCGAGTGCCGGTGCTGTTCCGGTGGTGCCCTGCGGACTCGTAGGACTCTGGCTACCTGGATATCTCCGAACCACTAGTCCAGGGCTGCTCACCTCGGCGTATTTGCCCCTATTGGCCGAGCTTCTGGCTTCGGACAATTTGGACAAACTGCAACACCAATATCAACTATCTCAAATGGACATCGTACAGACAAACACTATCCACGCACAAAACAACGGAGATTTGGATCTTTCCTTGGAAGTTCACGACATCGATGAAGACGTTTTGCTCGGTGAGTTTTCTTTTCGTTAACTTCGATCTCACTTTAAGCACTTTTTAAGCCGACGAGCTTGTTTCACGGGCGTGCGTTGTTTGGTGGGCGCGTTTCTTATCACGATTACGGGTGTTCGTTAAACGTCAATGGTAGCAACTGAAGGCGAAGAAATGATAAAAGTTATTGGTGGCAGTTGATAATTACTGGAAAAAATTCAGTTAAAATTATTGAAAGTTCGATGAATATTATTGAAAACACGGTAACTTACGAACAAAACAAAGTTTCAGATGGAAATTACCGAACCTGACATTAATTGACGAATTTTCGGTATTTATTTACAAACATTCGTCAATGTTTACAGAAAAGTTCGGTAATAATAA
Source organism: Psilanteris sp. ZL-2020 (assembly GCA_022817085.1). NCBI lineage: Eukaryota > Metazoa > Arthropoda > Insecta > Hymenoptera > Scelionidae > Psilanteris > Psilanteris sp. ZL-2020. The sequence continues at coordinate 8,039 of JABFQC010006322.1, read as the reverse complement.
CTGAAATTCTGTTTTGTCCGTGAGTTACACTGTAAAAATAAGTGTTCTGAAAGTGTTTTTCAAACGTTCCTATTTATTAAATTGTTCTTTAATACTAATATTTGTATACATCCAAATAGAATGTTTTAAACGTTTTTAAAAAATAACGCTTATAAGTGTTCCAAAAAGCGTCAAAAACGTTTTCTACGGAGCACTTCTTTTTACAGTGTACGGTGTTTTTTAATGATATTTACTGAATTTTGGGTTTATTATAATAAAATTGTACTTGCTTGTAAATATTTAGTCAGTTTCAAAAGATTTTGTGGTATGGATTTATGTATGGTACATGGAAATCATGAAGTATTATTAATTATGAATTTGCGAATTATTTATTATATTTTGATGCGAAAATAGCAAACAAGATGAATTTCGAGCGTAACATCGAGATTTAATATATGCGCAATACGTTGAATAACTTTTACGGCTGTGTAATATGGTTGATTTTCGTAATTAAAAATAAAAATCGTTAGCGAATTTTTACACAATTTCACACTGACAGAGTCTGAAAGTAAAACTGACTGATTGAATAGGTTTTTGGCTTCGGTGATAACGCGAACCATAATTTTACTGTTTATAAAAAGTATCGCTTCTCAGCACCAGTAAAATAAAATAATAAAAATAAAACTCCGTTTACGCGCTGGTTAGACAACAAATTTTACTGCTTTATATAAGATAGAGTGGTTTCACTATTTTTACCGCGTTTCTTATATCATTTTCTTAACTTACAGTTATACGACCTCATCGAAATCTCAATTTTCTTGGATTACCATTGCGCATATCATCATCATTATTATATTATCATTATCATCGTTATCACTACCCATCACACTCAACACAGTTTTACACGCAGCATTTTCTTTTACATCTTACTAGAGCTGTCACAAAAACAAAACTGCATTTGTACCAATTGCCAATGTATATATACAGTTTTAATCTGCAAAATTGACTCAATATATAATCTAGATATTGAATTGCAAATTAATTCAGCAAGAATTGACTGACAAAATGTTAACATTTTGCGGTAACAATTTAAGCTATAAAATAGTACTACTACACTAATAAAATGATAATATATATTTTCAGTATTTGAATATTGGTTTTTTATCACCATTTTTAATAGTAATACCTGATTTGTATTGCTATTAATACAAATCAGTAATACCTTACAGTAATACACAATTGTGACCTGATTATAATTATTAAAAAAATGCTAATTCCTCAAGGGTAACAAAGATACGTTGAATACATCCATATTGCTGTGGCAAAAGAATCATAACATATTTAAATCGCAATCTCAAAACAAGACTTGAACTGATCAAACTTGTCCATTTAATTTGCAAAACGCACCAACCAACAAAATTACCATTTCAAGTTCACGCGTTTACTATTTAAATAGAATATAATTTCGAATTTCATCCATTACGACTAAGGTTTCTTAGTATTAATTAACCAACGGATGATCGGCGACTCAAAAAAAGAATTGGTATAAAATATGTTTTTTCGCAATGCATAACCGAGTGGCAAAAATGCGTCGACAAACACGAGCACTCGCACTTTTATCTTCGTCCTAGCGTTTCGACAATGAAGCGCGCTTAGTTTGTTGACTAGAATCTAGAATGCGAATGATTCATCCCGAGCCAGGGGAGACTGCAAAACGAAAAGCGACCCGACAGACGAGCAAGCAGGCCTCGCGAAATTCCACAATAGGGAAGATCGCAGAATACCGCGAATAAAACACCGGCGATGAATGAGCAGACGAAGTATGAAAGCTGGCACAATGTTCCTCGTATTATTTGCAGTTGGCAATGGCGAATCCCACCCAAACCATCCGTCTACTACTAGCCCTGACGCGTGCTCGATTTTCGCGTTATTCTACGATCATGCCATACCCGGCTGCGCCGAAAAATACTGTTTATTATTCTAGAAATGATCGGGATTAGCAAGTTATTGCGAGACGCTTGTTTCGGTACACGGCTGTGCGACGTTCGCAATTAAATGCAACAATGCCATGGGAAATGACTTGCTCGTGTTTTTGACTCCACTTTTGTTTCCACGAGCGACGCGGAACGCGCGCGTTTGTTGATTCAACGGGAGAATACAATATGGTAATTCGAAATTGTCAAAACCACGCTCCGACATCAATCAATTTTTTAAGCCTTTCAATGAAGGCGAGTTCGAAGACGCGACGCCGCAAATTAATTCGAATAACGCGAAATTGTCAGGGTGGTACATGGAGAGAAAATAATATCAATAATTGTTAATCGGGGATGTTGTTTTAATAAACTGGATGTTGATTAATATTATGCCTTTAGATCGTTGAATTCTAATGATCTGGTTGACGTATATTTGACAAATAAATGTAAGGTTGATCGTAGTTCTATAATAAAATTTACTTTTAATAACATAAATTTCAATGTAATATACTATTAGTATAGATAAAGAATTTTAAATATACAGACAAAACTAATTAATGTAGAACGCGAAAGTATAAATGTTTTATTTATATTTTATATTTATATTTTAATAAATGTTTTTTTAAGTTCATTCTAGGTTAGAATTTAAAATAACACAATATGTTTTGATAGTTTTTAACAAATACTTAAACGAAATTTCATGAAATGATATAGAAATTTGATATAAAAAATAACTGCTATAGTTCATTAAACTACATGTTAAATTATAATGAAAGATGATATTATTTAATGACCAAGCCACCGATTTTATAAGAATAGCTATAACAATACCAAATTCGTTAACTTTTCTTTAAAATTAAAATAGAACATTTTTTTAATGAGAACAGAAATATGATGAAATGAAATAAAGGTGGAAAATAATCAAATTGAAAAAATGAATATAGTGGACATAAGAATTAATGTTTGATAATGGTTGTTTTAAAAATTACGCGTGTTGTTGGGCTTAGACTATCGTGTTACTTAGATCGTAGCTATTTTAATTGTAATATCGAATGATTTCGATTCCTGTCTACATTGTTTAATATGAAATATCCAGGATTGTTCCTTGCGAATTGTTTCATGAGATATTTCGCTTATGTGTTATTTATTGTTTATAATTCGTAGACTGGAGTTAATGGACATAAAAGTTAATTTTGTGATTTGAAACGTTTATATCGATTATTAGTCATTTATGTTAAATTAAACGATTTCAAAAAGTATTTTAATGTCAGGAAGTTTTGTGTTGTAAACTGTGTAACTTCATTATTCGTATGTAAATAAATTTCTCGTATAAATAGTAAATGCACTTCAATTAATCTATCTAAGTTCTAAGATTCAAATACTCATCTGCAATTCAAATTTTGATCAGTTCACCAAAGTTTGGAAATATGGTTTTGATCCGTATCTAAGCGCAGCTATATTACACAAAAGTAATATTGATCTGGATTTTTAATATTCGAATAAACTAATACTTTATGTTGAAATGAATTAGTTTTTGTGTCAGGTCAGAATAATTATAACTATGTTGTTTGTTTATATGAATATATTCCGATATCTATATAAACGATTATTTAATTATATTTGACAGAGATAGGTTTTTTTTAACAAAATATACTCCATTCTAAATATAAAATATTAATATCTAATTATTTCATATACAATCAATGAAACAAAAACAAGCTAATTTATAATAAAAAAATAATTGAAATTTATGAACAATGTTATTTAACGTAATTGTTAAATGTAAGTAGTATGTTTTTTATAATTATAAAGTTTATTACTTAACAAATTTGAGGTGCAATTACAGTACTGTATATTACACTTTGAGTTAAAATATATTATTTGAAAAATTAGATGTAATTTAAATAAAAAAAATATAAGTATAATAAAGCATATATATTTTGTTTAATAGACCTTTTTGTATGAAAATATGAAAGAAACATATTAATATGTGTCGTTATGTATGGATTAATATAACAATTTATATTTTTTGTCGGAACATAAATGTTAAAGAAACATTTCAACGTTTTAATATACATGGACAGTCAAACGTAAGATAAACATTTTACGAATATTAGTTTAGTTTGTTTAAACGTTAAAAACATTTGAAACATAAAATAAGCACATATGTGTATTGTTAAGTTAGTTATGTTAATTCTCGTTCTATTAAGGTACATAAATTAATTTCAGTGCTAAATCTGTGCGGTTGTAAGACTTTGTAATTAAATTTGTATTTTCGTACAATTTATTTAATGTTTAACTATTTCAAATTAAAACTGCAAATTGTTTAAGATTATATAATGTATTTCTTTATTATTAATTTCAATTTAGTTGAATAATACTATAATTATTTATTCTTACTTACACATAATTTAATTGTTTCAATAAAATTAAATTACTCATTTTCGCAAAATAATCGCGTTACACTGTCTGGGTTAAAACTGATAATTGTTTCCATGTATTCTATTATACAGCTCTGCCATTAATTTCTTAATTTTAGTAAATTCATAAAATATTTTATTTTCAATCTTCAATGTATAATTTAATGCAATAATAATGAATAAGAACAAGAACATTTTGTTATACTCATATTTTATCTCAACCAATGCAATATTTAAGATTCTCATACGTTTTTTTGCAAGTATCGAAAAACGGTAGAAAGGATATTTATTTTAAGACTAATTTTATGTGCTGTCAAGAACTTCACACCATTACTTTTTTCGTCAAATATTCATGGTTGAATACTCGAATGTAGTTATCATAATCTCTCGAATAGCACAAAAAATTTATTTAAATTTGAACTTAAAATAAGTAAATGATAATATTATAAATTTTAGCTTACTGTTTTAATCCTGTTTGGAATTATATATTAATATTTAATGTTATGTGATTTAACATGAATTATAATTAATTTATTATGTCGTAGTCGGTAAGTGAAAAACAACTAAATAATTTGCAAGAATTTTTATTTATTTGCATAATTCTTGGAATACTTGTATTGTAATTATAAAATGTAATATTTGTAATATATTCATTTTATTGCGGATATTTTAGAAGTGTAATAACGACAATATTCAAATACAATCGTACAAGGAAAAATTAAAATTGAGTATTTATAGACGGAGTATTACTTTTAAAAATAATTTAAAAATATAATAAATTAATACAATATATATATATTTTATAGTTTTTAATATTAGTTATTATTATTAGATACAAAAAATTATTGATCTAATCACGCACTCAAAATTAACATCTAATTTCGACATTCTAATTACATTTAATAATCACCTAAATAACATGAATATTAAATCTATTTAGCATCCAAAAATACATTATTTGTTGATATAGACAATTCTGATACGTTAAGCTTTTGTGTTTGTAATTTATTAATTAATTAATTTTCGGAATAGCGTTGACAAGTGGATGAAATTTTAAATAATAATTGAGATAATTAATACCGATAAGTTAATCTCTGTACGCTGTAATTAATTTTTGATTTATAAATCATTCGTTACAATCTAAACGAAAGTCAAACAAAGATAATTAAATACAACAATATAAAATTATGCTAATTTTAATCTATTCGAAAGGCATCAGAAGGTTTCACATGTCAAAATATTTGCTTAATCTTGGCCGTCTGTCGAGTCATAAATTGTGTATTATATTTCAAACAAAATGTTGACATTAAGGTGATGTATAACTTAACGAATCGAGCAGCCCTCGTCAGACTTAATGTATAAGTGATATTGCATAACACAAAATCGCGTGCAAAGTGATTTGTTTATCAAAATTCCGTAACTTGTTATTAAAAGCTCCTTTACAAATCAAACGTATATTATAAACCGCGCAAATCTGCGTTCAAAATTGAACAGCGATCCACAAAATTGAATTGTCATCTACGAATTTGTTATGCGGCAAGCAATTCGAAATTAAACGCGCCAATATGGGCAATTAAAGGACGCCTTTCATTTTTGGTACGAATCTGACCATTATACGAAAACAACACGTAGAAACGTAGCATCGAATAGGCGAAATGATACGTGTGGGTAAAATAAAAGTACACTGCGTTCGCAGTATTGGCGTGACTTAGTATAGGGCATGCTAAGGATTGATGGCGAAGGGAATTGGAAGCTAATTAATGCCTCTGAGAGCGCGCGAGGGAAAGAGATGGAGCGAGCACACAAGCGAAAGAGAGATTACTTTGCGTGATCCCCCAACACGTATACTCTATAAGTCGTAGCGGAGTTGCTCGGAATCGCTCTACGAGCGACGTACATAATTTATTTAACGATATATTAGACCACGTAGCATCATTTCTTACTTTATTTTTCATTTGTTTAGCATTTAAACTTCTCTCGTTTTAGAAAAATTGAACATCAGCGTTCGCTGCTTATGAATAATACAGCGGAGACGTTTTTTTCTTTTTTAATTCTTTCACGATCGCTATGGGAGAATCGTGCAAAAATCGTCCGACGATATTGACATTACAAACGCGAAAAGTAATGATCAACTTGTGCGAAGTTATTGTGCTTGTAATTCAACTTTATATGATGCTAAATTAGAGTATATACAATTAATATACAGAAACAGCCATTATTCTAAGAAATGTGCATAATGGTGTCTTGTATTATGAGACTCATATATAATACCGGTGTTTAATTTGTAGCTTGAGGGATCGATAATTTTTATACGCGGTAGTCAAGGATGGAAGGATTATACGCAAATTTATTATGAAAAATGTTTAATATTCTGAACAAATTTGAGAATTTATATATGCACGCGGGGAGTTTCTTTTTCTGAAACAAAAAATTTTCGTACGAAATATATGAACAGCCGGTTATTTGTTTCGGCATAATAAGCCGCAATTGTGTAAATAAATTAAGTTGAATGTAAGTCGCTCGTCAGAATATCTTGCAGGAATTTGTTTGTACAGGTTGTGTTCTGCAGTGGAAGGATGAAATGGTATTTTTGCGATGGGTTTGTTCGAGACGTAATTCAATAGCATGAGAATACGTTGGTATTCGTTATTAACGTGTCAATTATTTATATATACAAATAATGATAGGTTTTTTTAATTTTGTTTGAAGTTGGCATGATGTATTCGACGGTAATAAATTATTCGCATCTGATAAGATGAAGATACAGACTCTCAACGTAATATTTGGAGAAATAAATTTTCATGCAAATGTAATTTCATAGTTATTATCTTTCTATTTACGAATATAATTGTAATTAAGTTTGCATACATAGATGATAGTTACTATTCTAATTTTCGAAATATTACTTCATTAACTTATATTTCTATATAATTGAGTTAGGGTTATATAGTTACTTTTGACATGTAATGAAATTTGAAAAATATGCGCTATATATTCGAATATTGAGAAATATAACAAAATAGAGAACAATGGACGTTTTTCGAGGATATATGTTTTGAAAAATGTACACGATTTATGTACGAATATTTGTTTGAGTTATATGTCAAGTTACAGATAAATTTAAAAATATCTAAAATTCTTAAGTTTCCATTTTGACGGCATAAAACAAAATCTATATGAATGAAGGAATGCTATTATTTTCTGTCCTTTTTAATGGTAGAATGTAATTATTCTTCTATTATAGTTCTATTCCAGAACTGCTCACTTTAATTAACTAAATTATGAACATAGCTTTGAATCAAACGTCATGGCATAACGCTCGAAAGAAGATCCCTGGAATGGATAGAATTACGGTAGTAAAGAAATTTAAGAAATAAAACTTATATTATTTATTCTTATTCTATCTTTTCTGACTCCCACAAAAGTATATAAATTATTTCAAAAAAATAGTTAAACCTACAAATCTCGTGAATCGAAAAATATTGTAAAGTATATGTAATCCGGTACAAAATAATAAATCACACATTTAATATTTTCAAGAACCAAATTCGAATTACGATGAAACTAATTTGTTCCCCTTATGAGTAATATGAGGGTAAAGTTAAATGGAATGAGGAAATATTTCATATAGGAATCTCTATTATTAAGGTACTGACAACACTAATGA
>JABFQC010006321.1:0-10867 GCA_022817085.1 Psilanteris sp. ZL-2020 | reverse complement strand
CATTAGTATTAAAGAACACTAATAAATAGGAACATTTAAAAATACTTTCAAAACACTTGATTCTATAGTGTAGGTGTCTTAAATAAGACAAATATATTATATATTTTTATAAGAGCAGCAGTAATATATATAATAATGTAAACTAATAACAGCAGAGTACTACAATATTAACACTCTTAACCCAAATTAATAACCCATAAAAATGAATAATTATAAATAAATACATATATATATATCACAGCATTGGATATTTGCATATAAAATAAAATTAATATATCATTATCTTGATTGCGAGTGATTTATTTTTCTGCTTTAAATTATAACGATACCATCAACATTACCACAATCACGTGTTTCAAACATGTGAACCGAATAAATATATATATATATAGCATGCCATAACATTGAAGAGAAATATAATTATAATTGGTAAAATCTAGCATAATCTTGTCGCAATTTTGATCGCCTCTCGTTTTCATCCGTCGAATCAAATTTGAATCAGTTATGGATCTCAGTTTTTCCAACCGTAATAACTTACGTAATAACAGAATCCGCGCACAATCACGCGCGGCCTTTTTCGTATTCATTATTATTGTTTATTCAAAAACGTCTCTCTCCTCCCGAGCCGGCGTGCCTTTTTTTGACTTCGAAACCGCCATTTTGATTCGCTACCCAACTGAACGCAAAAGAGACGTCGCGATGAAATCCGAGATCGATATATCTGGCTTGCGCGAAAGATTATTAAACCGTCTTCCGCGGACGACTTTGTCGTATTATTTCTGTCATTCGTAAGGTTTACATTGGCGAGCGAAGTGAACCCGCAATGCCACCGAGAACATGGGGTGCGTACCCCATGAAGCCACTCGGTATTTCCGTCGACTCGCGTCCGGTTCGTTACCTATTTATGCCAGGCTGTAAACGAGATTTGTTCATAAATACGAGGCAGTTCTTTCTCTTCGTTCGTTGCCGCATTTACGACGCTTCAAGCGAGCTCGAAATTCACCGCTGGGGAGTCGAAGAAAGTAATAACGTATCGGCTCAAATCACGCGATTCCTGCATTCGATATCAGCTTTTATTTTGACGGCGTTATTGATGTTTTTCTTTCTTTTTTATTATTTTTTTTTATATCAAAATTATGACTCACGACATCTGCGAGACAGGGGTTTTATTTCAGTTTGACTAATTGCGGTGGTATTCGGTTCGCATCAAGATTACGAAAATTCCGCATCGCATGAAACGTGCCGAAATTCGGCGCCTTTATTTCAGAGGTGTCTGATTTCTTTCATCTCTTCTCTTTACTTTGTGCTCCTCGCTGCTCTTGTCCCACTCCAACATTTTTTAATTCGTCAAAAGCGAGGGTGCGTTTTGTCCTTTTCTTTCGGATTCTTGGGAACCTCGAATTCGAAGGCTACCCATGACCGAAGGGGGGTTTCTGATGCGCGTCAGAAAACATGTCACAGAGCGTTTACGCGAAATTTTAATCCGAGCGCGATCGTTCCGTCCGCGGTGGGTATCGTTTGGAAATTGCATTGCATTATATACAAACAGCTTATTGAATTCGGTTGTGTAAGCAAGAGAGTGAGTTCATGTTTTATTCAGTGTTTATTATTATGAACGTTTTGCTTATTTATTTTACGAATGAAAAATTACACATCGGTCAGATGTATATTCGTTTATATAAATATATATATATATATATAGATATTATGTCAATTACAGTTATATTTTGTTTAAACGTTTTGAATGCTCAAATGCGTTTATTCAGTCACGCGAATAATACGTTCTTATAAGAAATATTATAGGAAAAGTGAACGCTGAAGGACTGATAAAATGTCTGACACAGGAGAATCGTCGGAAAGGGCTGGCAGGGTGGGATTTGTAAAATGAACTCCAATGTAAGAGGGGCACTGTACGTATTTACATTTCGATGAATGTAGCCACTTATCCACTCCCTTTTTTCATTCCTGTCATTGTGGGTAGATTATTCCGGAGAAAAAAAGGAGGAACTTTTTTCTTCTCCCTTTTCGTTCTCTCTCTCTCTTTCTCTCCGCATGCACATTACACAGTTCGTGTAACACTGCAGCTGGACGAACCACATGAAGCTCGCTTTTTCAATAATCACTTTGCTTAAATCTCTAACATTATTGCCGCCGCTCGTTTATTTGGTTGCATACCGAAAAAGATGCGCTGTTATATGGCCTTGTGCCAAGAAGTCAGTGTCTCATTTATATAATTGTATAAATAAAAAATTAACAGCGCGTGCGAAAAGTATATGTTTGCGTTTATATGCTAGTGTTGAAGTTAATGTGAAATTAGAAAAGTGTATGGTACCGTTATTAATTCTGTGTAACCGAATTTTTAAGCGAATTAATTCGGCATAACCTAAAATCTTTCTGAACCTCTTCTGCTCGTTGAAGGTATTGCGTTTGTGTTAAAATTGTTATTTGAATGGTTGAATAGGTATATAATATATAAGAAAACGGTTCGATTTAATTTAGAGTCACAAATATTGCCTTGCATTCTATATACAGTGTGTTTGTTGTTGTTCGATATTATTTGTATAAATATATATATTATCTGGTGTTATTTTATGATTTTACATAGAAAAAAAGTTTGTCACATTTAGTGAATCTTTGAATAACGTATTAATATACAAACAGGATATCTGATTGTCATATGTTGACAATAAACTTGTTTAATAAGTGAATTTAAGGTTAAAGATTGACATCATTATTGACAGATTTTGACTATTATATTTACCGTTGATAGATTCACTGGTTCAGATAACAATACTCTTTTCTGTGTATAAACAATTATAGAGGTTAAATATTATTAGTAACACGGAGAAAAATATTGAAGTCTATTTAATAATTCTGGCTCGAGTTTAATCGGGAGAATATTTTTCAGTCGATAATTTTGAGTTTTTCCAAGACATTTGAGTGAAACGTGTTCTTCGGTAGACACAGCTTGTCAGATACTACAAAGGTATACTTTTAGATTAGCTCAAACTTTGTTAAAACTAGAATCTAGTTTTGTTCAAATCAAACTCGGTGAATGCCGAACTAAAAATATGTCGTGAAAATCTATTCTAGATTTTCATTAAATTCATTTTAATCTAATATAAAAAACGAACTGTTTTTTGAATAATGATACATTAATTTTTATAAACCAATGTTACATTTGGTATATTAAAAATATATTTATTTACTTATAATTCTAACTTATATTTACCTTACAAATCTATCTTTTATGTAAAGAATGTTAAAATTTCCATATTTTAAAGCATTCGCGTTTTATAAAACACGGAAGAGTACCACGAAGTAAAATTGAAATTCTGTAATTAATTAAAAAAATTGTAATTAATAATTCCGTTCTGTTCACGTAAACACAATACGTGATATTATTTAATTTACAAAATAAATTATTTTCAATATATAATGACAGTGAAAAAAAATTAAATAAAAAAAATATAACACACACTCGCGCGAATCAGAAGTCATTCCGTGGTTATTGTAGTTATATTATTTATAATTTAATAAATTTAAAACTTATAACAAGCATTGGCGTAATTATCAAACCTCGAAATAAAACTGAAAACCAGATAATCAAATCGCAGTTATCACATAGAACGCTCTGTTTAAACTCTCCAAATTAATTCCCCAAAAATATCGATATACGAACCAAAAATGTTGAAACATATATATATACACAAATATGTTTGCCTTGAATAAAATTTTTCGTTAGTTTTTGTCGTTTGATTTTTGATCTTGCGCGATACTAGCTTCCTCGTCTCTTGTCTCGAGTTTGCGTCTACGAATTCTTCTCGCTCCTTCTCTTTCGGTCGTTTCTCTCTTCTTCTTCCTTAGGCCAGAGTAAGGACGGGCATTGACCTCGAACGCGGTGCATAGCGAGCTGCACCGAAATACTACATCGTTGTTGCTCGCACATGCGTCCCTCGGTCTCTCTTTCTTACTTTATCGATGAGTATCGGAATCACAAAAAGGGCGTGAGTTATTGATAGAAAACATATCATAACCTGATTCAAATTCCAGTCTCTTAACACGTATCTGAAATTTCAATATCAAATTAATCCCGCCATCCGGAAGTTAGTGTGTTTTCAAATTCATATATCTAACTATGTTTATTATTAATCCAGTTTTCGTGCACTTTTATTCGCGAGCTCCGATCAAAATAACCTGATCAAATTGGAATACAACTACGTCTTAATTACTGCGAACAATTTGCTAATAAGTCGTTTTTTTACTTTGTTTCAGGTAAGTGCGAACTCGTGCAAAGTTTTAACGAAGGAATAGTGGCGTCGCAATCAGGACGTAAGTAATATTTCCGAATACTCGCAGCGATTCGGCCGACGACGAAGGCGCTCGTTTTCGGGGTCTTATCGGTAACGATCGGTATTAATTGATCGGCGATAATGGCGAGCACCGACGAGTGCGAAAAAAAATCCAATCACAGGGAGCAAGTGCCGGCATAATAATGCGCTCTTAAATGAAGGGCATAACGGTTATTGCGCTAACCCTCAATATTTATAGGCTCCTCTTTAACGTTTCGTGGCGTCAAAGGATACACGCGTTTGAGTGGCCGGGATGAATTTTGCGGAAGCAGTTCGAGAGATCTTGTACAGTGACACTCAAGATGGAAACAGGGGGTCTTAAAAATAAGCCGTTCGGTTGTTATGACGAAAACTAAACCCCGTCGCTCCGCGCGGATCAAGCTGTGAATTTGACGCGAATTTTAAATAAAATTTTAAGAAATCGGATTAAGAAAAAGGCCGCACCGACTTTGCCACGAAAACGGTCACTTTTACGATCGCAATTTCGCAGCCGTAAAAATCAGAAGCGAACAATTAGCGTGCATTATGGCGCCCGGAGCCTCCCAGAAAACGAGTTCAACGGCCCCTGGATGCACTCCAAGACTCACTCGCGGCTTCTTCTCCGTCTTTTTTATTCCTTTACGTTGGCGCGCGCGCGCCCCGCTTCCCCGTCTCGTCCTCGTCGTCCTCGAAAAATCAATATGCTTGACCGTGAAAACACGACCAGCGCGCAACTTGGGATATATAGAACGACGAACGCTACAGTTCGCTTGCTCGCAGCCCCTGCCGTTCACGGCTCGCACGTGCGCGATGCGTCGCACCCCCTGCAATGAACTCCCAGACTCGAATCCCGGCCCACGAAATACCGGAAATACCACGTCGCGTCTTTTACGATGCTCACATGACGCACGCACAACTTACCCTGTTATGTTTAACGTTGTACTTACACGATTCCGCGTTATTTATTTTGCTTGTAACTTTGTTTCAATCCGAGAGTCGTTTTTTCTTCGCTTCTTCTTTGTTTCGTTGTAGCTCGTCTTGGCCTTTGTATTTATAGAGAAAATTCGTGCGCGCGTTTCGGTTCTGATAATCAACGACGGTAATTGGTGTTGGTTTAGATTGCGGGGATATTTTTATTCGGGAAAAAGAAGCGGCTTCGAGGGGCAAAAAGCCGCGAGAAAAATTGCGTGGGTTCGAATAAAATTGAACTTGTGTTTGTCGTGTTTCGGGCCATTGTCTGAAGTCCAGGTTTTTCGCGTGGGTCAATAATTCGTGGCATTATGATTTTTATCCGACATTAACATTTGAAAGTGATATCTAAATGGAACAAAAATACGCGCGGATGTTGGTTCGAATTGGAAACTGCGTATTTTTTGTGATTGCCATTTAGGGAATATTGTTTATATTATTGTACGCGGATGTCCGTTTGAACAATGTGGAATTTTGTATCGTATGAATTTTGAATTAAATAATTACCGAACGAGATATTACGTGTAGTACAAGGTATATAAAGTGCGCTGGAAAAGGAGCCACGTTTATTTAGTTACTCTGATACAAATTTAGTTTGTGCGGGTAAATATAGCGCGCGTATGTACAGTTCATCTTTATTTCGAATATATAAATGGGTTGAGGTCACGCGCGTTATTTAAAATTTACAATAAATAATATTCGTCGGTGGAAGGGGTGTGTAATGATTATTATGTATTCGTTCGAGATATATTCAATAAGAAACGAGTCTCAAAATCGGTATTTTCGAGCGTGCTTTTTAAATAAAAAATAATGTTGATAGTTCGAATAAATTTGATGTTTATTTTATTATTGATTAATGAAAGAAGTACATAATTTTTCGAAAATCGGAATTTTTCGGAATGAAAACAGTTATTTCCCATAAATCAAACCCACGCACGTTGACGTTTTTTTTTTCTTCCACCAAACCATGAAAATCTATCCTTACCTCATGGAAAATTCTTTTCTTGTTTCCGTAGTATAGTATGCGTAACGTGCGCCGAATAAATGATCAAAACCTTAATTTTATATTTGTTGACAAATACGTACTTTTTCATCGTATATACGAATAACGCAATATTGACAAATCAAAAATTTAAACGATAAATGAATTCCCTTAGTTACGAGGAACGTTATTAATAATAAATGCAAACAACAATAAATCAATAAATACATTAGTGTATCATTAATACCTTCGATGCAGTCGTTTGTAATTGCCAAGTATGAATTAATAATTTATATTAAACGTGCGATATATTGCAAATACAAAGTCAGTTACTCGCGTTACACATTTTGTTGTCTTAAACACTCTATTCAAAAACTGCAGTGGAAAATGCCATTTTTATTATCCATTAAAAAAACTATAAGATTACAGAATTAAGTCAATACTCGGTTACATACGGGAGCATAAGCACACACAAAAATCTGAATGAAGGATAAGCATATATAAAAATATTAAAAGACTTACAGTGAGATTAGATGGTATATAGACAAACAAGTAAGAAAAATATTCCAGACTGACAGAGACAAGGACTAAGATGGTAAAAGTTGCCTCATAGACTGCGATGGTATATGATGCAATGTTTATATATATATATTATAAATATAAATATACATGTGTATATTTTTATATTTATATGTACATACATACATATATAAATGTATACATAAGTTGACGTTTAAGCACACCCACATACACACTCGTGCTTACACATAATTGTATGTAAATGGTATATGTCGCATAGACGGGTCACCGACCCCGGAGCATTCTGTTACACGTATTTCCAAACTACACAAAACGCAATATGTTCCGTAGCTTCTTTACAGCTGGTTTAGTATTCAATTTACTACATCTCATTGTATCGCTACCTTTCTTCCACATTCATTTTTGTGCTTAAACTATCTGCATAAGTCTCGCATTGTATTGTAATTACAACTATCGCGTTCGTATAAAAATCCTTACTTCCCAGTCACCCATCACTTTCGACTGACGACAGGTTAATCCGCATCTCTCGGTGCAAAGGCGATGACTGTGCAGGCAACGCGACAAACCGGGCGCTCTCCAGTCAAACGTTTAGGTATATATACATCCGCACGTACATATGAATCGCAAAAATACATCCATAATGCCGTACGAACGCAGATAAACCCGAATCATTTGAAATCAGCGATTTATTCGATTATTATTATTTCCAATTAAACGCGAGCCTTTTAACAAACAAATGCAACGTAATTGTTAATCCAATCGGACGACGTTGTTTGCGACGAGAGAAGCTTAAATTGTCCCGAAACGCGTAACATTCGCGCGAACGAAACATACTGTAAAAACAGGTCTCTTATATTAAGGCACTTTTTTGTAGACATTTTTCAGTCGTTCACTTACAAAATCAGTTTAGCGACTTGTAGTAAGACACTTGCAAGACGCTTTAGATCATACATAACCTCGTTTTCTGTCACTTAGGGTACATTCTGTATTCTAACTAATAACATTAAAGATATTATTATGGATGTATAATTTCATTTATTTTTTTCATATCAACTAAAATTATATATTCTTATTACTTTTAATAAATCAACACGCCAAAAATTAATTAATTTCAAATCAGGCGTTTTTAAACGCCTTATATTTCGGTGTGTTAAACCTTCCCAAGTAGAAATTTCTCAAGTAACTCGCGAGTTACTAGAAATTTTATATAAAAATTCTCTAGTAACTCACGAAATACTAGACAAATTTCTACTAGGGATCAAAATGACTTATTCGTAAGGCGTCTTTTCGTACAAGTCACGAAAATTTCGTGTCTTAAAATAAGGCATTCAAAAGTCTCCTGTTTTTACAGTGCAGGAATGATCGTCGTTTGAACGGCGACGATTTCGAAATTTATTAATTCCGCCGTAACCCGAAGGAATTGTCGCGATCTGCTAATTTCCCGACCGGCGGCGTTATCCGGCGCAGGTGATTCGCAAAGACGGACGATTATGGCGCGAACGGCGATAAAACGCGGCCTTACGGCGCACGGTGGGCGACGCAAAATGAAAACGAACCGAGCCCCGCCGTTCGGCTGAGGTTTGGGTAGCGCGCGTACGCGGAAACGAGATTTCCGATGCCGGAGCTGCGAAACTTTAATTGCTCGCACGTGACTTTCGGCCGTCCGCGTCAACGCGGCTTGCAGCGGGCTAATACCGGAAGTGCTAAAACCGCGCGTCTCGTTCGCCGATGATGGTCGCGCGCGCAGGTTGCTTCCATTATTTTTCACCGAATGATTGCGCTGTTTAACGCGTTCCCGCAGGCGTACTTAATGACAGACTTTCTGCCCGCGGCGGGTCGCGCGAAAACCCGATTCGAATCACAGAAAAAGAGTAATAAACATTATAGCAAAGCCGGGCATTGATTGACTTTGTTTCATGCGCGGCGTTGTGCGAGTGCCGGTCGGTCGAGTGGTTCCATCCAGCGGTCGGTTAGCGAAAAAAATTGGAAATTTTCGCGCGAATGAGACGAGGTTTTCCCGAGAGGAATAATTGCAATTCTCGGGTAAGATGCGTTCGCGTGTTTCGAGTCGAACTCGGCGATAATTTATCGCCATCGATATTTACACTCCACGACGGTTATTTATTTCGTGCAGGAAAAACCGTCGCGGGATCGTTGACTCCGCGCGAACAAATCGTCGAAAATCATTGACAAAAGGTTACACCTTGTTGATCTTTCGAAAGTGATCTCGACTGGGTGTCGCGCTAATTCTTCACAAGAGCGTCGACCCCTGCGAATATCGCGCATAATGTAGACAATCGAACGGTGGGACAATGGCATTGATTTATAACAAAAAAAAAACGAGAGGGAGTGATGGTCTCTGTACTTTCGAGCCAGTTGGTCGTAGGGTGGTAATTTGTTAGGTTGCCAAGCGACGAGCCGTACGTTAATCAAATATGTGCGAATGTAATTAAAACGTATTCTTAAAAGCGCTCGACGAATTTTCGGTCGTACCATTTTGTCGCGGACTATAAACATCGTGCGAGGTTGGCTCACGAACAACCTTGGTTCGATGACGAAATTCTGGATTGAAATTGTTACTATATTTGATCCTTGAGATCACGGTAGCGCTGGTACCTGTGAGAATCGGCAAATTTACTATTATTTACTACTGTTTGTTTTGGAACACGAATGACGCGATATCTGAAATGAGTCAGTCGTTATAAATCCATTGTAATGTGTATTTTGCTTTGACAAAGTAAAGCTGTAATATATACATTTTTGTTAAATTCAGCCTTATTTCCTACACAACGTTTACGATCATCCACTGGAAATTGAAACTAAAAAATCTGCTTTCAAAATCGCGAAAAAAAATGAAATTGCAACCGGGCTCATTACTCTACATGCATCGAGTAACAAAACCCGCTAATCTCGTTGGTATTTCAATACGCGCATTTCCGAACTACAATGTTATTAACTCTTATTGCGTCATTGAAATTCGCAAAATTTGTTACGGAATTACAGAGCTCGATTGACGTACATATGTCGGCCATCTGGACGATCGACGGTTTCTGAACCGCCGCGTACTATTCCGAACGCGAGTCTAATGTTCATAATATTAATTAATTCGCGTCAGGAATTAAACCTGCAAGAGTCCGTGAAACTCGGATAAAGGCGCTGGATGATTTCATTTTGACGTTCCCCTTCGCGCGGACCGTTCCAGACCTAGGCCAATATTTCATCGGAGCCAATAGAATCGCACGCCGAGTCTTTCAACCCCTTCGTGGCGCGCGCGTTCGCCTTGGTCTGGGGGACCAGACGGGTGAATAACACACAGATCGTATAACACATAATGTCCCAGACGATCGGTCTGCGTCGTAAACGAAGCGAGACCAGTTTGACTGGATGCCGCCGCAAAGTTATACGGCCAAAGACAGTTTAAGGGGCGTCTCGGTCGGCAAAATCTCACAGGCGTTGATCGCAGACGCGACCTTTGCCGTTTATAAAATGGTTCCGCGGTATGTTTTTAGCGAGACGTCGAAATTCGATGGCGTTCGCTCGATCGTGTAAACGCCTCTGCGGCGAGGAGCCTCGTTGACAATGGTTGGCCAGAAAAAACAAGACGCGGTGCGGGGATATCGGAAACAAAACGCGCATTGTGTAAACACGCGAGATTGCTCCTCGCCGCGCATTTATATATACAGGTAATAAATTACGGTTCATTATGCAGATATGTCTTTTTCAACCTTGCGCATAGTTTAGAGTGTATCGTTGAACGTAATTGATGCATTTCATTAGCCTATTGCAAAAGTCCCGCGTTGCGAACTTGAACGGTTTTCTTCTCGTTCCTTATACTGGTGTTTGTATGAATTTTCGACTCGTTACTGTGCGGTGTGGTTCGTCGATTGACGAGAAATTCATTCTGAAGGTACGCTTATTGAATTAATTCCTTATATCATTTTTAGGCGTTTTGAGGGTGATTTAATTTGAGGTTTGATATATAAATACGTACATTGGACCTTTTTCATTGGGCATTGTACATTTTTCGTTTCGAATTGGTAATACG
>JABFQC010006320.1:0-10868 GCA_022817085.1 Psilanteris sp. ZL-2020 | reverse complement strand
TTCAGCTACACTGAATCAACTGAGAAAATGAAATTTTACAATTTACATTGTAACATTTTGATGTTTCTCATTGGTTAAATCAGTTGAATCCCGTTATCTCATTGGCTGACGTTGAGTACTATTAAAATTGTAAGGCTTGTACAATGTGATATTGTACGACTAACGACATAGTTCCCCTTACAATTTTATTTTCTCAGTGTAAACAGTAAATTTGATGAAATATATTATTGTATGTACTATTTTATTTCATATATAATAAGAAATATACAAATTTTCTATATCTAAAGTTTTAGAGCTTAGTTTTGTTTTGTTCGATGTATTTTTAATTTTTAACTAAACTATAATTTATCTTATTGTCATTTTTTATTTTTTTTATTATTTATCATTGTTTTTTAGATACTTCTTCCGTAGAATTAATTATAATTAAATATTTTATAAAAAAAGTACTGAAGTTTAATAATATAATATACTAATAAATTAGCTATAATTACCTATTCAATTAGCAAATACAAGTTAGACATGAAAAATTGAAAAAATATATACAGAAACG
Source organism: Psilanteris sp. ZL-2020 (assembly GCA_022817085.1). NCBI lineage: Eukaryota > Metazoa > Arthropoda > Insecta > Hymenoptera > Scelionidae > Psilanteris > Psilanteris sp. ZL-2020. The sequence continues at coordinate 10,318 of JABFQC010006320.1, read as the reverse complement.
AATATGTTAGTATGATCATAACTTTTTGAAATTTCTATCGTAAACTAATACCAACATTGATTTCCAGCCTGAACTTATAAATTGGCCGACAGTATTAGCAGTCATTTGGTATGTCTCAGTATTGAGATAACCGTCGTATAACCATTGGCCCAGATGACCCAAGAATGAGTTTATTATGAAGAAATAATTCGCATTGAATATTAACTTATTGTCGGGCCAAGGTTAATATACGAGTGAAGCAGATTCGAAAAGTATTTTTAATAATTAAAATAGGTGTTTTACATTCGAAAAGTAATTTTAGAATAGGTATTAACATATGAAAGATTTTTTTCAGCGAACAAGTTTTGTTACACGTATCATTAAATTTTAAATATGTATTTGTCAATATTTTGACTACGAGTGTTTCATTCTTTAATAAAATTAAGTATTTGAATATTATGAATCTATATCTAAATCTTATATTTATATATATTTTATATGAGTTGATTAATTATTTCTCACAAGTGATCAAGTTTGGTAAATATAGTATTTAAGCAAATTGAATACTCTGAATTACTCTGAAGGATTATTTATCTTGAATTTAACGTTATCAAAATAAACATAATGTATATATGCTAAATTATCAAAACTGTATAACAAATTATACTCAAAATTAAATTGATTTTTAATTGATTATTAGATTGATCTTATTTAAGATACAGATCGTGTTTTTTTTCACGATAATTATATTGAGGAAATATAATTTTATAACTTTGGAAAAAATATATATACTGTTTCATTTTAGATATATATGCCAAATATAGTACTATTATATGAAATATAGTATTATATGAAACAACCATATATTCTTATGCATTTTTACATTAATAAAAATAGTAATATTATTTACATATGTCAAATGGAAAATATATTTATTATTTCTATAATATGAATTAATATTATTTTTAAAAAATAGCATGACGTTTAAAAGAATAATATATAATAAAATAATATAAAGTATAAAAATTGATCATACTGTATCACCAGCGGCAATAATTAAATCCGCAATAATTCTAAACATGTCTTCGTCGCGAATTCCGTCTGCCATCATATTTTTTAAAATGTTATTTCCTTCCAGCTGAGACATTTCTGGAATTAAAACTCGTAAAATTGTCATAGCATCGTCAATGGATTTCACAAATTTAGTCCACCATGGAAGCTTTAATTTCATTGCAAGTTCTGCTGGCACAGAGGACATCCGTACTGAATACAGAAACACGTGATGCAAAATTGATGCTAATTTTTCAGCTATTTTTTCCATATAATTCTTATGTTTGTTCCATGCTGATGGTCCAATCAAAACCGCTAACATTACTGAACATAAGATATATTATGATATGAATATCTATCTTTAAAATATATATATATATATATATATATATATATATATATATATATATTATATCTCTATCAAATTTTGTTATGAAGTAATATAATTAAAAAGTATTTTAATTTAATATAATATTATTAAAAATGATCAAATTAATTGATGAGCAATATTTTCTTATTGTAACATAATTCCATTTTATGTTAGTTATACATACATGTATATGTATACATTTTTATTACCATTAGTTTTATATTTAACAATCACAAGAACAAATGATAATGATTTACATAAATTAAAAGAAAAATTCTAAATCATATTACTAATTTAAGTTTTCATCCTTACATTGGACAATCATCATCAGTTATTCATACATAAAAAACTTTTTTTGTTTATATATACATCCATCATTATTAAATTGACTATATATTTATTTAGTTGTAAAGTTTATACCTTCAATAGACCACTGATATAATTGATCTTCTAAATTAGGAATCGGTTTATTATCATCAACATACATCGACCATCGGTTTATTAAAGACTCAGAGACAATTTGACAAGAAGGTCCCATCGTTGCAATTGGATCCGGAGTAAGCAATATCTTGTTTAATATCCTTCTAAAATATAACCATTCGTCTCCATCCCTATAATATTTAAATATAAAAAAAAATAAAGAATTTGTCTTTCACAAATTAATCGTAACAAGATTTTAGCTTTTTAAATATTCGAATTGAATAATATATCACAATACTGTGGGAATACCGAGTTTCAAAACCTAAAAATAATTTGATTGGCTAGTCACTCGGACGCCAAATTGTAACGCAAGCGCTGATTGGCGCAACCGCGTTTTTACTGGTCAGTCGGCATCGAGCCGTTGTTGGTGCTGCGCAAAAGCAATAGTTCTTTCGTAATATGTTTATTTTGAAATCTAAATTAACAAATTGATTTATATGAACTCAAAATCCCACAATACAGTAATTTTAAAATTAATCCGTATTAAATGATTATCTTAAATAAATTATACCAAATAATGCATACATAAATAACAAACCGCGTTTACAATTTCGGATTTTATTGTAGAGGTGGAACGCTTCAGGTAAATAATGTTTCGGTGTAGGTCCTTCGAGGTGGAAAATTCGACGGTACTCATCGGGTAAGTTAATGAAAACTCCTCGAACCGGACCAACGCAATCCCTGTAAACTGGGCCCAACTCTTTGTGCTTCTGGTCTACATATTCATGCAGCTTTGTTCCGCCGCCCGAAGATATCAACCAGGAAAGCAATCCTAACACGGGCGGACCTCTCGACTCTGGCATTACTCGGCCCTCTGACGAATTAATGTTCCTTGCATCATCGTCGTTGCTTGCTATTTTACTTGTAAAATATCTCTTGCCAATTTGTTTGTCGGATAACTTCGTCGCTCGCAAAAACGACCAAGAACATTCGTGCAATTTTTTGATCATTTTGATGAATACGAGATTACGTTTTAGTCTGAAAAATAAATTTAAAATTGTGTGAGGATTTTTGTATAATTATAACAATATTTATATAAACAATAAGGTAATTTAGTTTGCCGAGATAACCGAAACTAAAATTCAATATTTTCCTCAATTCAGTATTATCAAACGCTATTGTATACATTTTTATCCAAATATTTTTGACTACGAACAATAATGAATTATATTTTTTAATTTGTATTATTTTAGATTGTAATATAATTGATAATATAATATGAATAACTACACTTATATTAATAAAATTATAATTATTATTATAAGATTATTATTTAATTAAAATTATGACATAATTCAAATATTACGCATAGAAATATTATCAAACGATTTGTACAGAAATGATCCTTATTAATAACTTCGTTTAAAAAAAACTTTAGAAATAGAAAAAATATATGTTTGTTAATATCGTTAAAATAAATTTTTATGAGTTTTACTTCAATTTATATTTAAAACGAGTTGAAGATATTGTTATACAAAATTACAAATAACATTGATATTTTGTTCGAACTAAATAATATTATTAAATTTGTATCGCGAGTATATTACTACCTACGATAATTAATAATTATAAAATTATTTTTATGTTTCTGTAATTGCGAACTATGTTTTGTCGTTGTGACATATAATTATGTATTTTATTATCATATTCTAACAATATAATACAAACATTGTTTTCTCAATTCTGTGACATACAAAACCCTAATTTTTTAAGTTAATTTTTTTTGTATAATTCAAATCAAAAATGCAAAATAGTTTTAAACATTTAATTAACTAATTATTTATATAAATTACATAAAATATATATTAAGAAAAACAATCCAATTAATGTTACCAAACTACATAATAAAAGTAGAATTCACAAAAAACGTTATCATATATTTTTGATTAAAAATGTCTCAAATTTTGTAAATTTGCATTGATCAGTTAACAAAAACAATTGTCACCTCGTTTAATATTTAATTTCATGTTTGTGTTCTTATCCTACTTTAATAATCTACTTGGGTAAAATTTGTAGAATAATGTCTTCATTGTAAAAAAATGCATGTTAAATTAAATTACTCATTCGAATTTGAACAAATCATTGAAATTTATTTTAATTCGCTATTCTTTATATACAAACCGATTTCTCAAATTATTATCTGTTATCTTATTATCTTATTATAATTAATAATCCTTTCTTATAAACATACATTTGTATACTTATTCGTTTCAAATAAAAATTTAACACTTCCAATATTTATAATATAATATATATACCATCAAAAATATTGTAAGAGGTAATCTCATATGTAATTAACACTAGAAATACCGGCTTTTGTACACTTAGAAAAAAAAGTTTAACAATTTACTATATAATATATCAAAAGTAGACGATACGTGAAAATACAAGAAAAACTACTATATAAAGTAATAAAATTGGATATTTACATAATAATATATTCAAGTTTATGTAGAAAACTTTAATATATAATGAAGTCATTTTTTTGTATTTTCACGTATCATCCACTTTTGATATATTATATAGTAATTTTTAAAATTTGTTTTTCTCAGTGTACAGAACTAGAACTACCAAAACGCTACTTTGACATATCATAGATTTTAAAATTTGATATACATGTATTTGTACGATATTTACATATCAATTTAATAGACTTAATTAACAACTAATTCATATTAAAAACTTTATTACTTTACATAAATACGATAAAAAATTTTAATAAACATAAACAAATATTATATATATATATAAATTAACTACGTCAATTTAAATGAAGTCGCGTGATCTTTGCGAAAAAAGATTCTCCAATATTTATTACTCCAATTCCTTTTACAGGTCTTAATCACTACGCCAGCAAATGTAAATGTATCTTCGCGAGAATCGGAAGATGACCGGAAGTCTGTGTGCGTGGTGTTCGCTGAAACGCGACGTTCCGGCGAGCGGACTCGCGCCGACTCCTTTAAACAATACCACCGTTATTTACTCGGCTATCAAACGGCACAAAATGAACAATCAATCGCACTCGTTTTACAACAACCCAATCTCGCCGCCGGCTCGAACGTGCCAATAAAATCGCTCGACCGATTGTAAGAAGAATATTCGACATCGCCGATTGAGAGTGTCATTTTCAACTTGGCCGCACGGACTTATTGTTCAAACCGACGTTCATTTGCAACGATTTATTTTCATCGGCGACGATTCAGTCCCCCGAAACGATTTACGTCTGCATTGTCAAACGCAAAAATACAAACGACAATTTAATTGCCACGACGAAATGTTACGCTTAACGTAAATAATTAATAAAATTGTTACTTTTTCCGGGCGCCGATTGTTGTTGAATTCAAATCGAAAAGTCACTTCGCTGCGGGAAAAAGCGCCTCGTCGTTGTTACAGTAAATATCGCACTTCACAAAGGTACGCACGCACACGTTCTGATTCCACTCAACGAACTGCTCGTGGTCAAGCAGTTTCGGTCATTTTAAAAATGCTTATCCTGTGAATGTGGGTGGGAGACACACTTGGTCTTTCGAATGTCACAGCTTGAACAATTTCACAGTTGCAAACGACTCGTACGAAATATGAAGATTCATCGGTGTGTATCGTTTTTCAGTTCCCACAGAATCTCGTCGAGATAACGCGTTAGTTTAAACATTTTTTCGCGCAATCGAATTTTATTTAACGCGCGCAAACAATTTGCGCGTCGACGAGCATTAACCGGATTTGCGTACGGATTTTTATTTAAAAAAAAAAAAAGTGTCGTTGAATGTTGTTTTAATATGTTGTCAAACGTATACGGGCAAAAACAACACGGAAAGAAACATTGTATTAAAAATTACTAGCAAAAAATATTGAATGTGTGACAGTGGTGTTTTAATTTTAAATTATACTTAAAAATTAGTAACTATTGCACATATTTTAGTCAAACTTACTGACAATTTAGTAAAAAATTACTAATATTTTAGTAAAAATTACTAACATTTTAGTAAAAATGACTGAAGTTTTATGTATTATCTCAAAATGCAACACTTCTGTCATACAATTGATTTTTTATGATTAATTCTTAATACTTTTTTTCTTTCCGTGAACAAATTGGCGGCAATTTTTATGTCAATTTAGCTTATTTCTGAACGATTGAAGGATAGATTGGCTTGTATAATATGTACATCTTTGAATGGCACGACGATCGTTATTGTTATTTGTTTTATATTAATTACGTATGTCGCATTTAAACATAAATCTGACGCTTTTTATATTCTTTGTGTGATGTATTATTATTGTTATAAGGAATTGTCCAATTTGACGTGCAACGACGTTAATAACAATTGTGTCAAGCGGTTATTCAAGTAGTTCTTTGATGTCAATTTTTCGTCGGTTTCTTGTTGTTGTTTCTGTTAATTTTATTTTACACGGAAAGAAAAAATGTATTAAAAATTACTTATACAATATCAAATGTGTGACGGTAGTAGCTTAGTTTGAAATAATAAATACAAAATTAGTAAAAATTAAGTGTATTTTTGCAAAAATTTCTGATATTTTAAGTATTATTTCAATATTGAAAATTACTGTCATACGTTTGCCATTCTGATGAGTAATTTTTAATACATTTTTCTCCGTGCAATTATTTCAGTTTGACAGTCAACCTGTTACTGTGTCTTTTGATGCTGCTGTTTTGCAAAGGGCTACGCTATTTTATTTAATGTAAAATAAATAAAAATATATATATGATACTAAAATAACCATATATATTATGTCCAATTCATAAACACGTAGTGAAATCTAATTAAGTTTTGAACCATACCTTAAAATATTTAGTGATACCGTGTTATGAGATAACGCATCTCGAACCCTGACTACATTCTTTACCTGCTTTTAATCATAAACGCGGGTCTTGAGAATGCCAGAAGAAATGTCTCTTTACCATTCGCGTCGGTATTATTTCGTGTAAACTACAATTTACGACGAAAGAATTGGACAATTTAATTGCACAGTAAATAAAACGAAAATGTTATAATTCACTTTCGGTAGACTTGTAATGAAAATATTTCGCACGTAAAAAACAATTTCTTATCATCGACGGGATTTAGATGCAACGCTTAAATAAATAATAAATCAAACTGAAACAAATAAATATATAAAAATTCACTTCACGAGTTGAAATTTCGAGTTGATATATATAACCGTTTGTTAAAAATTAAAGAAAAAAAAATAAATTCAACTCAACATTTTTTTTTCTTCCATGTTTTAGTTTTTGTAAAATGCAACACGTGTACGCAAAGAACCGGTGGAATTTGAGGAATATTAATACTTAAAATATTTGGTAACACACCGTGTTATAAGATAAGACATCTCAAATTCTGACTACATTCTTTACCTGTCTTTAATCATGAACGTACTTCTCGAGAATTCGAAAGGAAATGTCCCTTCGTCATTCGAAGTCATTTCATTATATTCTAAACTACATCGCACTTTTACTTTGGATTATGAATATGTATCGAGGTTGATTTATAGTTATTGGTTACTTTTTTTTAAATTAATTTAATCGTTAGGCGACGAAAACAAGTGTTTTCATTACGGGTAACCGGATTTCTTTTCGTTCGCCAAACAAAAATTAACCGACAATTTTAAAGCGCGTGTTTGTGTTGTATATGCACGGAAAGATAAAAAGTATTAAAAATTACTCGTAAAATATGAATTGTGTGGCAGAAGTGTTTTATACTGAAATAATAAACTTTAGCAATTTTTATTAAAATGTCAGCAATTTTGTCTGAAATAAGTGCAATATTTACTAATTTTTAAGTATAATTTAAAAATAGAACACCACTGTCACACATTTAATATTTTGCTAGTAATTTTTAATACATTGTTTCTTTCCGTGTAGATAGACATGGATTTAAAGTTTTGTAAAAAGTATCATCCTATACAACTGTTGTTAATTTTAAAGGGAAATAAACATTAGCGAAATTATCTTACATCGGTGTAATTTCGCAGTTGTAATTAGCGTACAAATTCGGTATATATTTGAGTTTATCTGCAAACCTGTGGCATTCCTTTCGCGTCGTGTTTATTTTTTCATACAATTTTATATGTTTTTTTATTCAAACATGCAAGTTTTGCGACTTTTAGGGAACTTGACTGTTCGGACGGATACAGATTTTTTTTAAAACTGACATACAAATAATACAAAAGGTTCACTTTTTGTCAAAAATTATAATAAAATGTATTCAAAATTTGTTTTGACATTTGATTTGAACAAAAGATTAAATAAACTCTTATATGATTATTATATATTAAATTATGTGAAAGTATAATTTCTTTTATAACCAAAGAAAATCTTGTAATTTGCCAATATACAACGTTAAAAATTATTGATAAAATATGTTTTAACGTTACGAGTGTATTATAAGAACAAAATCAGTAAGGTCAACTGACGATCATCAACAAAGAAGGTTATTATTCAGTTAAAAATTGTATATATTATTAATATCTTCAATTGCAAAGTTTTGTTCGAAAATAATCGAATTTATCATTAATTACAAAAACAAATAAAATACAAAAACTCTATTAATACAGTATTAATATTAATAAAAAAATTAACAATATATATATATATATATATATATATATATTAAAAATATATTAACTGATTATACACAATGTAAATGTTTATTTTTAATAAATAATCATTATTAAAATAAAAAATTCGAATATTTTTAGAAATAAAACATTAACAAAAAAATAAAATATCTTGAAACAAGATTCCACGCAGAATCTACAATTTTAAGATGTTAGAATAGTCCTAACTATTTATGGTATATCATTATATTTTAGTTTTTTTTAATTTATTATTTAATCACCAAGAACAATTATCAGGATACGTTTATTTGTTTTGTAATGTTGGAGAAATACCAATTAATAATCTGCTATAAATATATATATATATATATATAAATAATATACAATATTAATATATTTTAAAACATTATTTTAATTAATGTACGTAATTCACTCAGTTTTTAAACAGTATCAATATATAAGTAACGATTTTAAAAATGATTAATTTTGAAATTTAATACCTAATAATATTTGTCCGAACATTAAACACAATATTAGAAAGTTAGAGATCTAATTTTTATAAGTTATAATAAATAGTTAATTAAGAACACACGACGTACATTATTCATTATTATTTATTATAAAGTTATATTTAATTTATAAAACAACACATTACTTTAAGATACCAATACTATAACAATAATAATAAGAACAACTTAATTACAAATCCGAACTAATTTTTTATCACATTTTATATCCTAAAAAATGTGCCAAAATCTAAACTTTATCAAATGCCATACTGAAAAATATTATTATAAAATTCACTATATTTTATAACGATTGCAAGACAGGATTACATTCATAACGAATGTTCTCACATAAATATATATATATAATAGATATAAATGGTTATTATTTATAGAATACCAATTACTATACTTTATTCAAAAATGAATATTAGGAAGCAGACCATTCCACGATTACTACATTTTTTCTATCAATGCGGTGTAAGAAAAGTACTTTTTGGTCAAATTTAACGAGCATTTAATTTTGCACCCATTAAACGCTATTTTCAAAGTTGATATTGCGTCGTCCTACTTTTTGTTTAACAAATACAATTGCTTATTTTATTATTATATCATTTGAATAATTTGTGCAACACAACTATTATCTAATCCAAAATTTCGTAACAGTTTTTATATTTAAGAGTTCAATATTTACAACACGTATCGCAATAATTGGTACCACACTTATCTGACTTACTTTTATTTCGTTATTAAATTCTATTCATTATTCAATTCTAATGAAATTACATCGTATTAAAACTGTACGCGAATTCCAAAATAATTGGCAAGCGTAAAAATTGTCGTTTAAAAATATATGTGTATAATATATATATATATATATATAATATCATTCAGATAAATATGTATGTCTTTTTTATTTTTTTATTTTATCTTTCTATATAAAAAAGTGTTAAATCTATAATATAAAATACAGTATCTTTGTAAATCTAACGGATGAGTATTTTAAATATGCATAAGAAGTTGATAGTTGGCAGGGGTTGCAGCTTTAAGTTCCTCAAGAGATTCTATATTACAGACTATAGGCTGCGTGTTGATTATATATTATTTTAATTTCTTTTCGAACTAAGTATACCCTGTCGTTATGAAAGTTATACGCTTTAGATTAATTTTGAACGTATCCTTTAATATATTTAGGATATTATAACATATATAACAACCTGCCTCAATAAAGCCAACTATATGGGTATATATATACATAGTTATATTTGAGGCCGGCGCAATTATTTAAGTAATTTTTTATATATAGATTTTGATTATTTATAATTAACGTTTCAAGTTAAAGTCAATATATATTGTATAG
>JABFQC010006319.1:0-10868 GCA_022817085.1 Psilanteris sp. ZL-2020 | reverse complement strand
TCACGGTTTATCTTCAATAATTTCAATTACTATTCCAAAATATTATAAATTTTAAATGAAAAATTGTTCATTTTAAGTCCAGTGTTTGTTAATCTTCTCTTAATTCTTTTTATTCTTGAGATAACTAAATATGTTCAAAACGTTTAAATTCTTCCCTCAAGATGGAGATTTTTAAGAGTGTGGTTTATTACAAAACACGTTTAATATATCCTTTTAGAAATTATAAAATAATTATTATACATTATTAGTATATAATATAAAACAACAAATAAATTAATAATATGTTATCAAAGTAATTAAATACTTCATTATAAAAATATTCACAAATTAAGAATACTATTACTTTAAAGAAAAAAAATTGATTTACGTGTAATTATTTATAATGCTATCCTGCAGTTAACACCAGACACCGTAGTAGCGACTTTTCATCAAATCGTAATCGGTTCAATTTTCTGTACCGAAAACCCATAAAACTCATTCATCGAGCCAAATTGCAATTAACGCGGTTTGACGGTTCGTTTACGGACAATTATTCCCCTGAACTTGATTGCAACATAAAACTATATATACATATTGTTTAATGACACTTTCCGGAACATTTGCCAAATTTTCGACAGTTACGCTAGTTGGCGCCACCCGCGCCCAACTGCGCCGACGCAAAAATAGTTAACTAAATACTTGACGCGATTTGTCAAAGCCGGCAATTTGACGCGACAACGCATTACGTCAAGCCTGATTGAAGGTAACAAGGCAAACAATCGCCGGCATAATTCATGGCGTCGATGTCGCACACGAAAGGCACGTGGGTATGTTTGTAGAAGGCACCGCGTTGCCATCTGGCATTCCGCGATTTCCGTCAGTTCTGACGGGTTTATATTATCGCAACGCCGCGGCGGTATTGCTGTTGCGGCATTGTTGCGGCATCTTCGCGACATTGCGCAGACATTGTCGCCGGAAGACCGCGCGCGGCGTATTTATGAACGAACTTTTGCGCGCGTCTTTGTCACGCTGTCAGACGGAGCAGTTAATTAAGGATCGTCGCGTCGCGAAATTTTCGCGGCAGAGGAAAAATGACGCGCCGACCGTCCGTTCCGCCACGTCCGTTGACTTCCGGTTTCTTTTTCCTCGAAAAACGTCGCGCGAGTCTTGGTGCAGGCATCGGGATCTTTAATATGTCGGTCGGTATAATTGCGGATGGAGGAAAGATTTTTGGGGGAATTAATTAATTGTCTCATTTGGAATGTTTAATTAATTGCACGTGGTAATGTTAATTCGAAAATTAAATTCGTTCGGATGTGCGTAACATGTAGATTGTAATTTTTTTTAGATTAACTGCAATGACGAGGATGAGAAAATTTGTTACGATTTATGTTTTAAATTAATTAATTAATTATTTAATTATTAATTGTTATATGTTTTGAATTGACTGAGTTGAAAAATTGTACGTAAAATGTTATTTAAATTCCACGAAAAGACGAATATTAGGAGAACGAAATTATTGATGCATGTTTGCGAATTTGATATTTAATAATTGAATATTCATATTAACAAGATATTTCTAACATTCTTATGATAGTAAACTTAAATATTCAAAATTATTATTCATCAAAACCTGTTTCTTTTTCTTTATTTTTTGAAATTGAAAACATGATGAAAACATGATGAAATTGAAGATGAAAACAATTGCACTTTTGTAATTGCGATTAAATTAAAAAACCAGGAACCGCGATTATTGCATTTCACTAGTTGGTTTGAGCAATTATTAGATCATACCACATAAAGTACTGGAAATATATTGTCGCTCATAAGAGCGGCTCAATTTAAATGTAAGCAAATTCAAATTTTCATGAATCGATTTTCTCATTGAATTATTATCACTCAAAATGGAAAATGTACCGGTTCGGCGATTATTAATGTTTCGAATTTCAGCGCTGTCAGTATATTTAAAATCTTGTAGGATTTATTTTGGATCAATAATAACAAACTATAATTTTTTCGGTTCAAAACAAAATTATGCTAATTAAACATTAAAAAATATAGTTAAATCAACTCAATTTGAAGATCCACACACGGAGAAGACTACTTATATTGTATTAACGCCAAATATACCATAAATATTTTGTGATTATTATTACACTATTCAAAATGAACATAACAGAAAGTATATAATCGTAACATTGCGTTTAATATTATTTACATGATATTTAGTGTAGTTGATCAAACGTAATTTTAATAATCATTATGTAATTTCGTAAAATAGAAGTTATAATATTACAGACATGACGAATTCAGATTGGATGGTGTTCATTTTTTACAACAGTAAATTATATTAACGTATATTTTAATGAAATGACAAAGATATATCCTAACAAATTTTGAAATACATTTTCCGTTTATACGTAAATGTTTTTATAAATAAATATAGTATTTTGTTATAAATATAATAATATTGTTTCATTGACAAAGCTTATTGGTGGGGAACTGTGATTATCATTCTTCTATAATATATATCAGAAATTTCCAACGTTTATTTTCACACCCAAAAGTAAACAAATATAAATAATATAATTTTATAATAGGAAAGGAGGGTTTTATTCTGGATTAATGTGCCTAAAATTATTACCAGAAAATTTATTTTGATTTGTTGCAATCTGAATTATTTTTGAAATAATTGTTTTTTATTTCTTACATAATTTTTCATATTGATTTACTGTTTTATGTGAAAATAAATATTGGAATCTTCTGATACATATTTTCTAGGGGTACTTTATTTATTTGCTGTAAAATTGTCATTTTCGTATAATTTATTTAAAACGACAATGGAAATAACTTTTTTTGTTGTGTTTTTAGTAATTTTTGGATTTGTTTACGTTTTCGTGTGAAAATAAACGTTGGAAACTTCTGATACATCTTCTATTTTATAAATAAAAAAAAAAAATAACGTAAGTTCTGATTAGCTTTACATTAAATAATGTTGCTTGATATACAACATTAAACTTCTGCAGATTCTATCCCAATTGGGATAAATATAACATAATTATTTTGTCCCTGTACGACTAACTCTAAATTAGGTTCAATATACACGGAAAGAAACAATGTATTAAAAATTACTAGCAAAATATTAAATGTGTGACAGTAGTGTTCTATTTTTAAATTATACTTAAAAATTAGTAAATATTGCACAATTTCAGTCAAAATTGCTGATATTTAAATAAAAATTGCCGAAGTTTTATGTATTATTACAAAATATAACACATCTGTCACACAATTGATATTTTATGAGTAATTTTTAATTCTTTTTTCTTTCCATGTAATCTAATTTTATAATTACATTAAATAACGTTCTGAACTCTATAATATTTTTGTATAAATTCAGTTAATTAACTTTTAAATTTGAATTGATTCAAGTTTAATTAATTTAATTCAATTCTACTATCGCTATTATTTTCTATTTATATTATCAATTCCAAAACCGAGTGGCATATAATCCATTGATTTTGAGAGATTTATTAAATACATTACACCAATATATATAATATATTGATTTTTTACTTCAGACAAAGTAACACACACACATATATACACGACAAAAACGTGATCTTAGAGCTCGTTATTAAAAAAAACCATTCCAAAAACCGAGAACTTGCAATGGTCCTGCGCATCGCATCCCCTTTATTTCGCCATCAACATTTTCCCCTTAGACATTCTCGCCACTAAAATATTGCCATTCGGTTTTCTCAATGCAGCTCCTCCGTCGAGAACTTGGCGCGGGTGAGATGAAAAGGCAAAACAGACCTTGCGAAGCCGGACGCGGCTCGAAACTTGCGAATATTACTCGCGCGTCGGCGGGACTCTCTCGGCTCGCCCTCCGTCGGCGCAGGAACCGGAAAACGGGCGGTATCGTCGCGAGAAGTATAACGACCGTGAAAGTTTCCGCGCCGCTCAAGGGGACCCGTCGCGGAAACTCGATCAGATTCGGCCGAAGCTTGTCGAAGGAAATCCGGCCTTGCCTCTCGGGTTCGGCGACGCGCGTCCCCGCCGCGGCCGCGGATTCGAGCAGATCGACGACCGCGCGGAACCAAAACGGCCGCGCGAATTCGCGCGTTAAATTATGCGCTTCGTTAAGTTCGCTCCGCGGGCGAACAAGCGCGCGATGAGTTACAATTTACGCCGAGCGGCAAAAAGCGCGCGCTCGAAGTCGTGCGAATAAAGGCCGACCGCTTTAACGATTCGGGGTCGCGGGGGTCAATGATATTCCGGCGCGGTTAAGGAATGGAACAGCGGATTTGGTTGTAAGCCATGTAAGCTCGTAAATAGAAAACCGACACTTATTTTATGCATTGGCGGGTCGCGTTAAATTTCCCGCGTCGGCATTTTGTCAACGCGAAACGACGCGCGTTACGTCGAGCGCGGCGCGGCGAATTGACGGGCAAGGCCGCGCGCGGGTGTTTTGTTGTCCGGCGTTTTTGTTGGGTGACGAGTGGCGCCGCGTAATTTAATTACTTTACAGGCGCATTACGGATTGGCAACCCGGCGCGCGGGTCGAGGGAAATTCGCGTGTCGTCTGCACTGCGTATAACGTTCAACGGAATGTTTATGTTTTGTTGTAAAACGGGCTATGACTCGTGTACATTTTTATGGAGTGCACTTTTCAAGTCGGATCTGTAATTGACGAGAAACGGATTGAAAGGGAGGGGGGGAAGGGGGGTTAAGAAAGTTATTGCGGTGTCGTTGTCTCGTCGGAATGCTGAATTTAATAGGGTATATATTAATATGTATGTGGACGACGTATGACCAGTTGTGGAGATTTATATATATATATATAGCAACACACGAAATTACAGTATAAATTTTAGAATTCGACAATTTTGTAATGTACTGCATATAAATATTATTGTTGCTGAAAAGAATATTTCATAGTTTCGTTCAACGATATCTTGTTTTTGAAAAGTTTACTGTAGGAAATAACTATATATGTGTTTTATATAGAGTACATAATATACATATATATATATATGACTAATGGAATATTTGAATCCGGTGCCAGTATTTCGGGCGGAGGGGGGGTCACACCCATAAAATAGGATGCGATACTCCTTTGATTCTTGTACATTTGTTTGGCAAGATTTTGAATTTTAGGGGGTGGAAGCCACCCCCCTCCATCCTAAATTCTGGCTGCCCGGGTCTAGTTTGCAACGATGGACAAATATAATAATTATATTTCATAATTTAAATATCTCAATAATTATAATATTATTATTATTATTATAGTATTAATTTAGATGGTTATTATTCGTATAATTATATACCGTTCAATTTTGATATTTACAAGATTATCTTATAGTTACCGTTTATGTGAGTCACATTTTAATCGAAATTGTTTTCATTAATGTTTATAACGATTTGGTTAACAGTAAAGTGCAACTAATCACATTTTAATATTTTTCATATGAAATTATTTGACATTTATTTACAAAAACATTACGTTGGTACAGATTTATTTGTGCGCATTATAAAACGAATAAAACAGGTCTAATAATTCATTAACGATGATACAAAATATTACAAATAATGTGAGATTTAGTTAATTCCATATGAATGTAATTCACGTGTTATTAACAAACATATTGCATATTATATCTTGATACATAAATTAAGAGTGCGCTTTTAAATTCGTATTTCAGCGATTATTCATTGATGTTATGAATTTAAATAAAAAATTAAAATAAATACTCGTTTACGATTGCTTCGTTACTGTTTGCATTAACAAATATATTATTCATATTACAAACTTATATATATTCGTGCATTTCAAATAAATAAAAAAATAATAATGGACGTACTTAAAAAAAAAACAAAGCAATAGTTTCTCGAAATCATATATTTTTAATAATAAACAGACTGTGTGACATTTGATGTTTACCTTTTTGTTGTCAACTGAATGTTTACATTTATCATGCATATTCCTGTATTTCATTCCACAATTTGACCTTGTCAAATAATCCCGAAACCATTCATAATAAGCAAACTATTCCGTGACCTTTTGTTGTTGATACACTTCGAAACATCAATACAATAAATATTTACATCTTATAACAGTGGTACGCGCGAAGGGAACAAAAAATAAAATCGCGCCATTCGTGATCTGCGCGTAAAGAATAATTGAAAAAGTTTCAAATTTTCACGGATCCGGCGCGACTTATATATTTTACCAGCTAAACCTTTCAGCCGCGTGTAATGCGTTGTATATTTGGTATACGGACCATTGAAATTGTATAAATTCTTTGAAGTATAATTTCAAAATGCATAATGATTTGCCTTTGAAGGTGTACGCTTTACAATAATACACACATATCTGTATATTATTTGAAAGACACATTATTCACATCTTTGTCGAAAACTGAAAGCTGTCATAGAAAGTAGGGAGAGCTTTCACAGGAAGTCGCTTCGCGCTTGAGATGCCCAGCGGAGTTTCTTTTTGACGGCTTGTTCTTTTGACGCGTGTGGTCAAAGCAAAGCAAAGTGGTGTTGATCATTTTGCTTCATTTTTATTTCGTAACACAGAAGTGATACCGCATCATTACATTTAATTGTCTTTGAATAATAATCGTTCCACGAGGTGTTTGTCTCTATTATTTAATTTACTCGGCTAGTCGAATTTTGCTGCGCGAAACTAATTAAGAACAAAGAAATATTTCGAAAAGAAAATCATTCGATTGATCCATTTTGTACAGTCTTTTTTATACATATAAGAATATATATATACATAAAAACAACATCGCTTAAAATTGGGCTTGCCGCGTAGTAAAAAGGTACGTTAAAAATGACTGCGAGTTTAGTAAATATTATTATTAAAAATTTCGCGGAGAAGGAAGTTTCAGTAAAAGAAATTGTAAATAAACATGACCCTTACATTGCATTAAATGATATATTTATTCCATGCGCGTATTGTTTTTGTTTTTATTTTTATTTCCGTTTCATTTCACAGACAGCTAGGTGGCGTTGATCCAACCTAACCTAAAACGAAAACGCATTAAAAATAGTTAAATCATTTTTCTCTTTCTCCGATTTCACAATAAATTATTCGCACGCCGTAACCTTCGCCCCAGGTGTATTATCTGACGATCCGTGGTGGAAGAAAATTCAGTACCTCGCGCGCACCACTCATCGCGATGGCTACGTTCAACCGCATGCAATTATTTTTCAAACGAATGCTTCAAGATAAATTGATTAAATTTAGGTGTTGTCGAACAACCGTTACGATTCCGGGTTGAAGCGGTCTCGTAAATCACCGCGATAATTGCGTTTTTTAATTGACGTGAAGCTTGGAAGCCCGAATGTTGCGGATCACAACGTGCGAGGCACCGACTTGCGAGACACGTGAACAACGACAATCAACACCGATACCATCTGTTTGGTTCCTTAAGTGCGTTTACCCCCACCCTGGCGACCCATCCGATGACGCGTCGATCTCGCGTATGACTGATGCGGCGGAGTATTTGTTATCGAATGAAATTTTATTCACCAAAATAACGCGAACTAAAAATAAAATCGGAATCTTGATTGATTTTGATTTTTAGTCGATATAAATTTTATTTGATCATAATTCAATAATAATTAATATTCTGCGAGCTTTTTGTAATTACTCTCGTTGCTTATTATAAGCATGACTAATGGTAGCATTGAGGGTAAACCAACATTGAATGGAAATGATTAATGGCAGTCGTGAGAATGCGCAATTTTTTTGACGGCATGTCTTAGATTACCCGTTCTTTAACAGTGAAGTTTAACTAAAACAGCGAGAGGGTGGGGCGACCGCGCCCCACCACTACGCCCATACAACTCTGGTTAAATATTAATTATTCGTCAATCAATCACGGAAATGTAATGGTTGATCGAACTCGTTGTAAATTATTTGAGTTAATGCGTGAGAATATTTGTGTGTATATAAAGTTATATTACTTGAGTGATATTAATAGCTTATTATAATATCGGAGATGATTAACGAGACCGACGATGAATTCACGAACATATTAATCTCTTGGACTATAAACAAAACGCGTACGGTGAATTTAAAAATAATTTAGAAATATTTCATCGAATACAGTAGCAGCAATTTCTGCGATGAAATTTCCATTTTTACCGTATAAAATATTAAAGTTTAATATGTGTTTACATATTTACGCTTTAATTATACGGATGTTTAAATACACGCAAAATAAAAGAATAATGAATTTAATAGAATTGAATTTATGAAGTTTGGGATATTTACGAAAAAGAAATTACATTTTGGTGGGTGTACGTTCGTCTAAAACACGCAGCAAATGTTATTTTATAATTACTCTTACTAGGATAGAATTCCAACATAAATATTGGAATTCGATACGAAATATGTTAAAATAACATCGATATATTACGTTATTTCCGTAATATAAGATTCGGCACCGAAACCCTTATGAATGCGATTCATTATATGATAATAAGATCTTGTTAAATTACAAATGTAATTACAAAGTATTTTTATTTTAAAGTTCAATTGATATTTGTATATAAAATGTATATAAATATAACATTTGTATTTTTGATAAATATAAAAATTATTTGAATAAATTAAGAATAAAAAATTGTTTGAAACTTCTTTATTATACCTAAATCTTTATCTTTAGATAATCTTTATTCCACTTACGTTAACTTACAACTAACACGAATCTGATCTGAACTTTTTCAGACTTATACTTTCAAATCAGCAAATATTTGCTTAAGGTTATAAGTAAAAATAAACTACACAAGTTATTACAATTTCATAAATGTTTTATTCTAAAGGTAGACAGTTTTCAAAGTGACCCAAATTTCCGCAAATCTGATTTGAAAGCTCCTATGTCGTCAAATAGATTAAACTGGATTCGTTTTACAAATCAAAACACAGCTCGGGAAAAAGGAAGCGAGACTGTTATTTTAAAGTCATCGATTATTCCAAATTTTAATGAACTATTTTCGGCACCAATTACCATATATACGTCGACACGAAGATCCGTTTATCTTTACTGATCCGTGCCTCGAGTAGATCCGGCGGATTCATATTCGGAAAAGAACCCACCGTTATAATTCGTTAAATATATTATTACAAACAAAATCCCATGTATCTCGAAGTCTCGTCACTAATCTCCTTTTAACAAAAATACTTCATTTCTTCTATAATTCATTCACCACCCGATGCTATATTATTGCTACCAAACCACTTATTTAATTCCCTACCCCCTTCATCCACCTTTTCAACCGGGCAAATTTCAACTCGCGATACTTTTTGAGACCATCCTTGTCAATTTAATACTCATACCATCCAAACAACCGAAACCCACAACAGGTCTCGTAAATTTCCGTCAATCCATTCCGTAAAACCTTTAAAACCGGCGGAACCTTCGAGCGTAGCAGCGTCAGTTCCGCGACTGACACGATCGACGATCACTACGTCCAACAACTCGTGCGTTATTACTGCGCGAATGAAAAGCGTACTTCCACTCGGATCATTCTTCATTATTAGCGAAACAAGTTGAATAATACCTTTCCATCTTGGCTGCATATTTTAATCCCAGAAAGAGAAATAACCAGGAGCACCGGAGTAGACCGACCGCTGTACTGAAACAAAGTTAATAGTCCTTCATTAATTTAAATCGTACACAGAATCCAGTTGAATATTAACAACGCGTCAATTCATTCGCTCGGTCCGCGAATTGCCAAAAACGTTGCAATTTGCACTCGGCGAAACTGTTGCGGCAAATTTCGTATCGATTTCTCGGCGGTCGTAGTTGTTCGATTGCGGAACGCGCGGGTGCTTTTGATCACCCCGGAATTAAGTGGTTCTCGCGTACGCACGCCAGTTATTATAATAAGCGATCAAACCGCCGAAGAAACCGCGGTCTCGGAAACGCGTTCGCGCTCGCACGCGCGCCACATGTTGATCGTCGCGTCAATTCGCATAACCATAAAGCCGCTTCGTGTTTGCGTTCCAAACGACCAAATTAACAATTAATCGCGCAGCGGAACCATTATTCCAGCGAAATAGATTCATTAATACGTACAATCTAATCGCGTAACTCGGTTTAAACCGCGCGATATAGCACGCGGTGTAAACGTTACGCGTTATCTGTCATCGCGGTGTATTACAACTTTCTTATGCAAACTATTAGCGCTCCGTGTTTATTCGGCGCTTAATTATATTACCGCGCGTTCCGCGGCGTTCATAAATAACTTGGCGCTCAAAAATTAGCAAACATGTTTGCACGACAAACACGCACGCGGTTACATGGATTCATTTGCAAAATGAATTTGGCGGCGCGACGCTCCCCCCGCGCGACTGAAATTCGATATTTATATCGTCGTTTTTGATGTCGTTCCGCGCCCGATTATACCGAATGCAAACAAATGTTCGTCCGCGCGTCGTATTTTGTCGGCGACCGCGGCGTGATTTTTCTATGTATATAGATTCAATTAAAGGCAATGGATGTTTCTCAATCAAATATGTTGGCTGTTAATTTGCGCGGGCTATTCATTTTTGTGTTAAAAATAATTTGTTTTGTTTTATAAACAATTATCATGTTTATTACAAAGCAGCAGGACCGATGCAAATTGCCCAATATTGTTCTAGTTTATTGTAATTGTAAACCGACGTAGGTCCAGTAATGTATCATCGTTGGAATGATAACGTCTAATACCTCCAATAATTACACACAGATGGCTGGTAATTAATTACACTGAGAAAATTAAGTATGAAAAATTACTATCCAAAATACTAATTTGGATTTATAAGCGACAAATCGTCGAATTTACTATTTTTATTAGTAATATTTTCAGATAAAGTAGTAAATTCT
>JABFQC010006318.1:0-10869 GCA_022817085.1 Psilanteris sp. ZL-2020 | reverse complement strand
AATAATATTAATAAGTATACTAAAATAACACATATGAAAATTAATTCATAACCTTAAAATGTCAGAATTATAACAGTGTCGACTGTACAGTCCAGAACTGTACAGTTTTACAGTCCAAGACTGTTGGGGGAACAGTCTGATCTGTTAATCCAACAGTAAATTTTTCTCAGTGTACTATATATTTTGATAAAACGTTTTCTCCCTTTAATGACGTTTAGGTTTTGTAGTGTAAGTAGAGTATAAGAATGCATTTTTTTACAATTACAAATGGTAACAAAAAAAAATAAGAAATTAATTCAATGAATGATACTTTGGTAAATTTACGAAGTGGTAATAAATTAATATTTATTTCGGTTATATGAATATTATATAAAGAGTAATATATTAAACATAATGACTGGTTACCAAATTGAACAACACATTATAATACACGCATTTGATTATACGAATAATTGATGATATATCTAATTTATTTATTACATTATTTGATTCATTATGAATATAATATTATCAAAATTAATATTAAATTAAGTCACCATTTTTCAGTAATAACATGTAAACCATATAAGCTTTAAAAATTCTGCAACAATATATGTGCTCAATAGTTGTAAATACAATGCATTCATATTGCGACATTAATTGTAATGAATTGAATTTTGAACAAAAGATTTCTTTCTTGCCTTAAGACTTTCCGCTCGGCATTGAAAGAGACAATACGAACAGACTTTACGTAGTACTTTTTTTGAACTTTTATATAGAACGATGCAACAACAGAGTATAAGGGATGTAATAGCCTTTTGATTTTAAAAAAAGAATGTTTTACAATTTGTTCATATCTATAATTTAATACAATTAAATCACAAGTAACTAAAGTTGAATACAAATTTATTTAATTAATTTTCGAAAAAAATATTAACAAAATATTGAATTTTTTTTATTTATTATCATTGATTTAAACAGCTGTATCGTAAAGATTTCATGAAAATCAAATACGAGTATCAATAATTTGTATCAATTATGCTGCCAAATTAAATTAATAAAAATAATATTTTCTAAATAAAAACCATTTTAAAGGAACTATTTCTACATACTCCATTTGTTATTTGAAAAATTATTTTACATTTCGAAAAAGTATTTAAATTATATATATATAATTCAGTCATGCAGGTTATCTTCTAGAAATAAAATAAGAACTGGTAAATAAATACAAAAATATAATAGTATAAAATGTATATTTGTTAGGGTAACTATGTTCACGGTTACAATGAAATTTTTACGGATATTAATTATATTACACGTACACGATTGTTGTGTATGTGCTCGCTGGAGAAAAAGTAAGGGTAAAACTTGTTGGAAAAATAACGAGGCACATACGAGAACTATACATATCACAGAATTACGTCGGAAATGAGCTGCTCAAATGTCTAGAGCAATGTCTTATTACTGTAGTTTTGGCACATTTGCAAAACTTTTTATTGTTTTATTTTTATTTATTTATTGTTTTAAGTGTTTTCTGCGTACGCAAAGTATCACTAAATTATTCAAAATATGTATTTCTCTTAAGGTTGGAAAACATGAGCGTTATACTTCTCTTTCGATTTGTACCGAAAAATATATATTTGTGTTTTCTACTATTTAATTACTTCTAAACAGGTATGTTTCTTTTTTATTATTATAATATTAATGGATTAATAAGAACAATGAATACTTCGACGCCTCACATTTAATTGAGTTTCCTTTTACAATTTTTTAAGTGGAACAACTTCTTACATGTATCGAAAAATATGTATTTTTTAAGGAGGTTTGTATATATATATATATATATATATATATATATAATTATTTAATAACTTCTAATTTTTATTTTATTTAATTAGTTATTATGAAATAAAATAAAATAAACTACAAATATATTAAAAAATAATAATAATAAAAAATAAATAATTAATAACTTTATTATAATTAAATATCATTACTCTTTGCTTATGCTTCATATTATTTATTAGTAGATATTAAAATTAAATTGTTATATTTTCATCAAAATATATTAAATTTGATTAGACTAGAAACCAATGATTGCAACTTTTTCGAAAGAAATAGAAGGAAATCTATTTTTTTAAATACAATATTCGTTACTTCTATAATTTAAAGTCGAAATATAAATTAAGATTATACAATTTTCATAATTAATCTCATGATTAACTCATATTCAATAATTTGAAATATGTTTTTCATTAAATAAATTTACTTAAATAAAAATAAGTAGAACATTTAAATTCCTGAATATTTAACCATTTCTTTAGTTTTTTCCGCATGTTTGGGACATGTTAGATGCATAATTGCATTTATATCTTTAATTGACAGTACATGGAATATATAAAATATATATTTTAAATTGACTAGTTTTATTGAAAACAACCTCCTTAAAAATAAATAATCCGCTTACAAGACATATTATTAAGATCGAGCAAACACCATAATAATTCTAACATAAAATGTTAATAATTTTTTGTAAAATTAAATGACTTGTAACGAGCTACATTTTTTAGACAATTTGCTATTATTTAGTGCCTTTGTATTTTATTAAATGTTTCTCAAACAATTTCTAATGAACATTTATTTTATATACGTTTTGCTCTCACATTATTTAATAAACCGCGAGAACACAAATACGCCTAACAAAGTCATGTGTGCTCCACACATGAAGATTTTAATAGCACATATATTAATATTACACAAAACCCATACTTTCACAAAAACAGCAAGCGGTCATGTGCAATTGCAATTATCTACAAAAAGTGAAAATCTGATAATCATGTTTTACGTATATTTGTGATTTAATGTTTTAACATACAAATTCCATTAGTTTACAAATAATTGTAATAGTAATTATTTATATATCATGGGATATATTAACAATGTGATTGTGGAATGCCAATCTAAAAATTGGAAGTCTGAAAAATACCATCTAAAAATTATTCATTATAATTATAATATTATCATTAAATGCATAAATACATTATGTAAATTATTTTGAAAGGAAACATCATTTTTCATGAAATTAAAGTACTATTATGAGTCACATTAATTCTTATTCTAGGAATCTACGAGTCCTATAAAATTCCATTTTTACTTACGTTCCCAAACAGACAGCTTTTATCGTGACTGACTACATTTTTTGCAGATTGGTATTCAAATGTGTCATCTTTACAATAAGGTTCAATAAGATGAAATTTATTTTATAAGTAATAAGTTAATATAAGAATAAATATGGTGTTCGCATTTGACTTACTTTGTTACCATTATCTAATTAAACCCAAGGAGCATTTCGATGACACATTAAAAGTTTATAGCTACAAATTATTGAACACATGTAGACAATAATATGATATTGTAAATAAAGAATGGATTATTGTTAAATAAATACTAGCAATGTCTATGTTAGTAAATAATCAGTAAATCTCATACAATCAATGAACCAAGTATAGTTATTAATTAATACAATGGTCATGATTTCATTCATATTCATAATCAAAAACATTCTAAATATTAATTACAAAATTACGTTGTTTCAATCTTTCATCTTATCAGCCAACTATACAATCCATACTTAATCTTTCCAATCTTTTTTAATTTCAAACGCCCACTCCCATTTTAAATGTTCGTGTTTATCATCATCAGTAAACAGTGAATTAACAGTATAAGAACCTCGGGCTACTATTCCGGCTGGTGCATCTTCCGCTGGCGTTGTATATGAATGAATTTCTTTTTTAGGAGGATACGAACCAACCATGTGAGTCATTTTGTCCACTGTAAATATTTCATTTTACATTAATTATTGTATTTATTTAAACTGTGTTGATTATTGCGAATTAAAATTTATTATTTATTTTTTATTTAAAATATTTTATTTATATTATTCATTTAAAATATAATTTTAATAAAATTTAATAAATAAAAGAAATTACTTTATATGACAATTAATTGTTTCAAATTAGCATATAATATGAATCTAACTGTTAGTCTAACAGACTTAATTATTAAATTAATAGAAATAAAATGAAATATTCCAATAATATATATTTAACTAGATATTAATTT
The DNA here is from genome assembly GCA_022817085.1 of Psilanteris sp. ZL-2020. Lineage (NCBI taxonomy): Eukaryota > Metazoa > Arthropoda > Insecta > Hymenoptera > Scelionidae > Psilanteris > Psilanteris sp. ZL-2020. The sequence goes on along the minus strand of JABFQC010006318.1, from coordinate 6,768 downwards.
ATCTTTTTTAATTCACGCCAATGGAACAAGAAATTTATAAATAACTTAAATAATTTCCGTTGGAAGTTATGTAAACACTTCTAAAACATCTGTGGCTCTAAAAATCGGTTTGGTTAATATAATGTTTGCGCAAATCTTTGCAACTTTTATTACCACAACCAAACAGGATTGTCAAACTAGGCGAGATTTAGACAGTTTAAATCTTGTAAAAGTTTAATAAATGTTTCGCAAAATATTTTGCTAACGTTTTATAAATTCTCGTTTACTTTGAATTGTTATAAAAATCAATATTATATTTCGTGTATTATAATAAAAGAGACCCATTACCATTCTTAAATTTCTTGTTCATATGATTGTTTGGTCATACGGTTATGGACTTGGATTCGAACGATAAAGCACGCTGTGTTCATTTCATATAATAGGATTCCATTAGAGCTTTTTACATGTTTATTATTTGTGTAAAATACGTAAATGTTGAAAAAGAGATTATATAACGTTAGTAAAGTATGTTTATACATGTTTACAAAACATGTGCAAAGATATTCATAAAATATTTATTTAAACATTTTAAAAATATCCTGATAACAGATGTTTGAATGTTTTGAATGATATTTTTATTAAGATATATTTTAATATTAATTTTTAATTAATAAAATTTTTATAAAAAACTATCTTGTACTATTCACAGACTGTCATCTTTTCATTTAAATTTTATTTTATATAATTTAAATTTATAGCTTCATTGCACAAAAGTTTTTATATGCTAACTAAATCACTACATAATATACTTGAATAGCAACAATAATACAGTGTATTTGTTAGTTTTTAACACTTGAAAAGCATATATACCTGTTACTCCTGTAGTTTATAAATCCAAATGAAAGCAAGCGCATAAAAATATTATAATAAGAAATAAGTTTAAAATCACGACTTAAATTCAATATAAGATTATAATATAATAGTATTATGATATGTTTAAAAAGATAAAATTTTAATTTATATTAGAAACATACCAGGTACTGCTAAACGATAAGTTTTCTGTACATATTTAAGTCCATGGACAATTTCTCGCTGTACAATAAAATCAATTCTGATTCTGTAACTAACTCCTTCTTTTATAACGAATACTTGTTTTTTAAGCTGACTTAAATCTCCAGATAGATCTAATTCCATATCTGGTCGACCAGCTACACATAATGCTAACTTTTTCACTATTACTTTTCTTGCATCATTTGGATCTGGAAATAATTTCATATATAGAATTTTGTATTATTTTTAAATATTACATCTTATTATAAATAAATTAAAATATTTTAAATTATTAAATAATTATTGTGTACAATAAAATAGAAATATAATTCTTTGTATACACTAATGTGAATTTGTTCTAATAAATAAACTTATATATTATATTATATATTAGATAGATAGATATGGCTTCTTAATTATTTTGATTAAATTATGCATTAATTCATTTATTACAATAAAGTATTATTAGTTGATCATTTATAAGTAATTGTATACAAAATTTTAAACTTTTAAATGATAAAATGTTTTATAGTAGAAACTAATTAATCTACAATTTTTTAATTTAATATTAGTCATCTAAAATAAATATTCTATCTTATAATAGCTATTGTGAAAATATACTCTAAGAAAACTATCATTAACTATCAATAAAAATAATATATTGCATTAAATATATCAAAAAATTTTTTTATATTTTTTTCTATATTTACATACAACAAATTTTAATTTTATTTAATAATATTTTTGTTAATAATTATTGATGTTTATATGTATTTAGTTCTTAATAGTTTGGTTAAAATATTTACTGTTGATTTATTAAACATTAATCTAGTATAGTATATTAATTTATATTAGTTGTTATAATTACCAACTATAATTCCACCAGTTTTAGCTTCTCCTAATAATGTTTCTTTATATTTTTGTAAACTTTCATCCTCTTTATCAGCTTCTAAAATTTGTTCAATGCTCTTTTCTGGGGGTGGTTTATAATTTGTATCTACTTCCAAGTCATCTTCTACAGAGTCGGTGTGATCAATTTTCGGCTCAGACATTTTGACTATTTAAAGTGTAATAAATTAATATTTATAAATAAATATATAGAATGAATATACTATTTACATTATACACGGTGTTAATTAAAGTTATTGTTTTAGAAAACAAATAATCTTATACAATTTTTATATATATATATTCAAAATATGAATCTAATAGATCTAATAATATTTCACTGCATATTATGAATATATGAATGTCTTTAAACAAACTATTTTTATCAAGCGGTAGATAATGGACAAAGTATAGGTAGCAAAAATATAACATTATTTGATGTGCCTACAATAAAAGTTTAACACTTATATTTATACATTATAACCTTATATAGACATATCTAAGAAATTAGCAAATATTTATGAAAGAATCAAATAATCATTTATTAGCAAAGCAAATATTTAAAGGTCTTTTACAATCGTTTTAAGTAAAAAAAACATCATCAATAATAATGTCATCATAGTTGTCACTTAATTGCTGTGTCGGAATTCGGTTTCTTTTGAACTCTAAAAAGGTACAATTTCGTAGCAAATAAAAAGGTTCTCATACATACGTACATCGCTACATGAATATAAGAGTAAAATCTTATAAATTGTTCATATAAAATTAACCAAACACACCATAATAATGAACCGAGCTGAATTGTCATTTGCATAAAGTACAAGCGTACAATGACGATTTTGTTTAAATAAAATTTAAATAAGTAATTAATACCAAACAAGTAAGTAATGAAAAGACTTAAAAATTATCTTAAGATAATACCTCCTACGTGCAATCGAATCCGCGTGAAATACTGTTGCAAAAAATGAGCTCAAAAATAAATATAATAATATATTCGTATCAATTACAGAAACCCGAATTACCTTCGAACTATTGGCAAAGTTAATCTCGTTTATTTACTTACGTCTCTTTACTTGTATACGATTCTTCGATGAATCGCTCGTGTGAACAATATGGCGACCGCTGCTGACGACGGGTGCTGGAGAAGTGGAAGGGCGACGGAATGATTCACTTCTCGAATCAACGTCGATTCGTTCAATATTTAAAACTGACTGGCAACGGTCGATAAACGCATAATTTTTGATAAGAATAACCATAGAAAAATAAATATCAAATGTTTCTTCTCAATTAAACGGAGTTTGATTAGTTTTTGATTATTTAAAGCCTTGCAATTTCTGTGTACTTTAGTGCTCAAAGTAATCAATACAAATTTTTCTCTTTGACAATAATTTTCCTAATTGCTACGCCTAAAGCCGGATATTATATATTCAAATATATAATACTAGTTGAATTAAATTGAAAGTAATTAAAAATATTCACATTTCAAATTAAATGTTCGTTAAATGTTTACGTTGCATAGGTTTTCAGGGTGCAATTAAATGTTTTGATAGTAATTTCTTTTTTTGAAATAATTTATTGATATTAATATTAATTATACCCTAACAAAACATCTGTTATTCTTTTAATAAATTAAATGCATTATTAGGATATAAACATCATATTGCTATTTTAAGGGATGTTTATTATTAAATGAGTATATATCCCTATAAGCAAATAATATTATTTAATATCCATTGTATCTAAACTTGCATTATAATATTCGAAGATCATACTATTGACATTAAACAATATTATTATCTTATATATATAGGACAAAATAAAAATAAAAAATGATAATCGCACAATGCCTACAAATTCTCAAAACATAGATACAGCTTAAGATAGAAATAAGTTTGTTCTAATATATAGATTCCATTTTTACGAAACTTTGAAACATCGAAAAAGTTAAGCAAGTTACTAACTATTGAAGTTGAACATAAATATTTAATACATAGATTAATCAAACATACATATTCTGTTAGAACATAGAGTCACATATTCTGTGACTAATGGAACTTAACTTGCTCCAATTTATGATCATTTCATAAACATATATTATTGATATGGAAAATATCATTTTTAGAAATGTTTAAACAAATTTAAAAATAATTATAGTTTTGTCATATCACAAATTATAGAAATATTTTTTTTTTATAAAATATAATAAAATATAAATATAAAATAAAATATCTTTATATAAAAATAAAATACAACTTTTTCAATGTAATAATTTTAATTATAAAAGATATAGCGTAATAAAAAATTATTAGATATATCACACGAGTTACAAACAGTTTTAAAACAATAAATCTATTGAAATCAAATAATGTAACATATTCATAATATTTAAATTAATATTATAATTATATTGTATAATACGAATGATCAATATAAATACAAAATAAATAATTATATATTTTCATTACACGTATTTATAGAAAATTGTTATTAAAAAAACAATAGTTATGTAGAATGATAACAATATAGGAATAGTATAAAAGGAAAACAAGAACAATACAAAAGCAGCTATAAATATTTTTATTGGAATTGTAATTATATATAATAATATATTTTTAAATAAATAAATAAATATATATTTTTAATTTATAATTAATATTAAATATCCAGTATTGAGATTTAATTTTTTCATAAACAAAGGAATATTATATTTATTACTAAAAAGGCAAATATTCTAAAATGAATATGAATTGTATGGATTTGACTCATAAACAATTTTCTATTTCTAATACCTTTGTATTATTATGTTCAATATTGAAATTCTAATTCCCGATAATAAAATAATCTCATACACTGTCTATTATTTATTGTTTAAGAATTTATCTTAAATTAAAAAATTCGGTTAACAATATATTACATATTCTTAGATCTTCATACAAGATAAAGATTGGATGTTTAGATAATTTTATGTAAGATAGCTATACTCATTATACCATATAACACCTTCCATTTTTAGTATTTTTTAATTTATTTTTTATACACGTTTTTGATATATCATCAACTTCATTGATATTTTTATCAATACCTTTATACGCAAGATAATTGTACAAATTATAATTTTTTTATTTTATTATTAAATATTAAAAATATATGTATGTATTTTACGTATAAATTTATATATATGTATATAATGTATAATATAAATATAATGTATATGTATTATATGTATACATTATATGTATAAGGATTTCAAATTAGAAATATTAATATTATAATTATTTATTTATAATGATAAAATTAAGTAATTATAAATAAGAATAAATGTTATGATCATAAACATCCAAACATGTGTATATACATAAATAATAGAATTACATTTTTATAAATATTTGAGTTTTATACGGAAAGAAAAATTTTATTAAATAGTATTCACACAATATTGTGTGACAGAAGTATTCTATTTTAAATTGTATACATACACATATTAGAAATAAAATATATGAATACTATATAAAAAATATATGAATAAAAATACATAAAAATATATGAATATTACATATATTTCTATAAAATCATTCAATTATATGCATGCTTTCAAAATTCAACACTTCTATCACAAGATTCAGATTTTATGCGTAATTTTTAATACTTTTTTTTCTTCGTATTTTACATGTAGCATTATATTAAAAAAAAACATTGAGATTTTTTAAACTCATATTAAAATTCAATTACAAAAATATAACTTGCTATAAAAAGTAATAACATTAACAAATATATAATAGAAAGCATTGTCAGCAAGTAAGAGGCTGCAAAATACCATACAAAACGTTTTTCTAATTATACGTTCGTAATAAACTTAATCCTTTAATATATTAAACGATTACTAAAACTAAATTCGTTAAAAATTTACTTTATCAAAAGTTCAAACTTAAAAAGGAGTCAAAATTAAATTATTTGAATGAAGAATGAGCTGACAGTATAAATTTAATTTGATTAATAAAGTCAATAAGTTTGAGGAATGTGCTTATTACAGAAACATATTTATAATTAATATTATTTAATTTAATTTAATTTTATCTTTTAATATTAGTTGTTAACTTCTTACAATAAATAATATTTATTTTTAGTTATATATTTTTAATTAATGAAACTGCAATTGTCAAATGAATTTTATTGCTAAATTTAATGCACAATTATTATTAGTAATAATGAATAATACTTGAGAAGGACGTTTTAATTAAATAATGATGCTTATTTAAATAATTTACTTAAACAATCTTTTTATGTGCAATTTTGTTATTAGAATAAGTTTAATTAAACATTAAATTAAATATAATTACAGGCAAATAATTTGGTTAGAATTTTAACAAAATAAAATTTATCTGCAACAATCTGAAGACTTGTGTTCAACAATTTATTACATACATTTAATAAATATATTCCAAAAAAGAAAACGTTATAATTATTAAAGTTAAGTTATTTATATTAGTTATAATAATGTCGTAAAATAGCGTAATAACATGGTTAAGCAGAAATTATAGACTATTATAATAAAACAACATTGATATCGATTCAAAAATTGAATTATTTTAGAATTTAAAACAGTTCATTCACACGTTACTTTAAAAACAAAAAAGTATATTGTAAACCAAGAAAAGCTATTTTATTTATCCAATGAATATAATATCGTATATTTAATAAGTATATCATTATATTGGAGTATAGATAATATTTTTGGCATTTGGTATTTTTAAGATCCTATAAATTTGGCAACAGTGTAGAGTTTTAAGAAATGACCCCAAAATTTCGGTTTAATATATAAGTTGCTCGAATTTCGGGGTCCGACCTCAAAAC
>JABFQC010006317.1:0-10870 GCA_022817085.1 Psilanteris sp. ZL-2020 | reverse complement strand
GAAAACAACTTAGTTGCTTGTAAAGCGACAGTACAATTAATTTCTGATGTCGTACAAGAAAAAAGGAAAACACCGAGCAAATTATTCACTCTGCCTGTGATGAATCAAGTCAACCGCCGGGGAAAAATGTTAAGACAAATTAACTTTGAAATTACTCGGTGTCTTGGTACGACTTTAATCGATAAAGTATTCCAGAGGAAGCTTATCAAAATAAAAAATGCAAATGCGTGTTATCTCACAATGAATGTAATGCCATCTAATTTTGCTTTCAGTATAAACTAGGAAAAATTACGTCAGTTGTACTCAATTACGCGAAAGCTTTTTATTTACGTCGCATGCAAAGCAAATAACTTCGCGGACCTTTTCTTGTATTCAATGAAATAATTCAAACTTCATTGAACGTCATCCATGGCAATGATTCGTCCGTAATAAATAATTATGGAATAAATATGTCGACTCCAAAGTTCAACTTGCCGGGTGTATATACGTTTATACAATTTATTTAGTTCAGATATACGAATGGTTTTTTTTCGCGTTACCGTACCAGTGGGTTCAGGTTCTTTGCCAGTAAGATACCAATATATGCGCAGCAGGTTAAAAACCATTCTGACAATATTCCAAAATTGATAAGGAAATAAATGGTGTTCATTTTTGCCTGCAGTGCTCCTACTGGGGGGTAAGTTGGCATCAATTTGTTCGATTCGTTGGATTACAAATATATATACAGGGAATATTTATACAGATATTGTACTCTCGCGTAATTTGCTTTCATTGCTTTTGTTACTATATTCAGAGCGTACGCTTTTGCAAAATTATAATTTATTTCTTTTTAATTTCCTTCCCGGAGTTTACTTGCAATTGAAAAACAAATAAGTTCCCCGTGCGTGTGTGTGTACAGTATAAAGCTTATATAATTGTACATTTAGAAAGACAAATAGCAAAACCAAATATACGTTATTATTAGGTAACCATTAATCCATGCAATTTGGAAGTATAATACTCGAGTTAATAAGTTCGCAAGTTAATTGACGTTAATTGAAATTTTAATTTTTTGATGACGTGTTATTGGAATTAAAATTTAAATTAAAGTTATGATTGGAAAATTTTGGAAATAGGATTGTAAGAAGAGAGTGTTTTTATGATATCGAGTTATCAGTTGTCTGAATTACATAATGAATTTCATTATTTGTTAACAATTTTTCGCTCTTATCAACTGCGTTAAATTATACACAAAAACGTATATTTTATATCTACGTTATTATTCGCGTCGCAAACATTTTCTAAACTTTTTTTCTCAGTGCTCATAAAAATATATACAAGTTTAGAATCAAGATTTTAATGCGCCGGCACAAATAAAAAACAGATGCCAAACGTACAAACACGCGAAATAACCAAAGTTATGATGACTAAGTACTCTTGAATTTATATGTCGCGCGTCTTTTTTTAATGTTATTTTAAATTTGAATCCTAGGTAAATAATTCTGACATACATTTTTTTTATTATATATTATATAATAATACAATTTTTAAACGCAAGTATAATGCGTTTTTAATATTTAATTAACTCATTAGATAATACATCTAAAAACTGTTTCACATTCCAAGTTTTAAGTTCCAAACGTTGAATATCAATGAATCTAATAAATTCAGGTAATCAACCTGTTTAATCATAGTGAATTTTACTTTAACAGCAATCATTATTTTTATATAAAAATTTCATTATATTTTTATAAATATTACCTTTAAAAATTTTCCTTGTAAAAAATTATTATTTATCAAAACACGATCCATTGATAATCACCTTTTGAAACTTCGTGCACATAAAAGACACGACAAAATATAAAAGTATAGTGTTTTCGCTAACATTAATATTTACAATTTATAAAGATTTAAAATTGTATTAGTTACATTTGTCCACTGAAATGCAAATCGAAACAATACTTGAAAATACGAAATGAAAAATCGTACTTGCAGTATATACACTGAAAGAAATAATCCTGAAAATTACCATACTGTATTGTAAACATAGGATAAAGGAGAAAAATGTAAACAAATATGATAAATTATGGTTAAAACTTCAATAAATGTGTTAAAAATTACCATACAATCTGATAAAAATAATAATATTTTCAGCTATTTATTTACATGTTTTCCCTTTATCCGATGTTTACAATATTGTCTGGTAAAGTTTGCAGGATTATTTCTTTCAGTGTATATGTTGATGCAAATTTAATATATCAATGAACGTTATATTTATATTCCGAATGCACATAAAGTAACATTATAATGCAACGGTGGTTTTTAATTGACATATATACGGCGGAATCATTCGAGCGGACTATGGATGTTAATTTTTTTGGTCTCTCTCATCACGAGCCCAAGCGTGCACGATTAAAACGCGCGCGGTGCCCCGTGGTGATTTTTCTATCTAAGCTTTCTTTTCCAGTAAAACCATCCAAGTTGATAACTAGATTAAGGCTGCGCTCTATGTCGGTTGGCGTCGTGTTCTGTAATTCAATTAAATATGCGTTATAAACGAATGAACGCACCGGATCACGGCATGACTTCGATATTTCTCATTTTGCAAATAATCTGAAATTAACAAAAATTATCTCGACTTAATGTGTTTTCAAAAGCATATAAATGTTATGTTAACGTTGTTATTATTAATATAAATTTTTGATGAAGAAGATGCTTCTTTTATGTATAGCATAATATATATATAACGTTTATGAATAATAAAACCAAAAGAATTGTTTGTTGTTAATATACTTTTATTCGCTTTTATATACCTTTTACAGTTATATTTTTATTATACTTTTATAAGAAACAGAGTCGATTGGTGTGTAATTTAATTTAAAATTTACAAATGTTTTGCATTTATCAAAATATAAATAGAAATTAAGAAGCGTTTCTTATTCTTATATGCTGCAAAATGTATAAACTGAATTTTACATCAGTTAAAAATATAAATAATGAATTTAAATGTAACAGTTTGTGTAACAACCATTCAAAGTGTCATATTGTATTAAATCTTATTGTCATAATTTTCTTGCGATATTTCGGTCGAATATTCCGCTTTGGTGTATATACAAATGCAAATCAAAAAAACATAATACTTTTGTACTGTCTGATTCAACGAGAAATGTGCAACTTGTGCAAATTTAATGAACAATATAATCTACAAAGTGTAAATGAATTATATATTATTTTATGTTTAAGTAATTTTAAATGAACAAACTTGTGTATAATAAAATGATTTAATGCATTCATGATAATGAATAATATATTAATGGTATTTAGTCGCATAATATGTTGGTGTAAGATATTTTATTAAAATAGTAGACATTTGCTAGAATTATTGGCAATCGCCGTTATGAATTTTAATTTGTTAAATGTCCTTCTAATGAATTATATTGTTTATGAGAGTAGTGCATTAAGAAATTAAGTAAGCAATTCACTCTAATTTATGTAATTTATTTGCAGTAATTTAAATGGTAATATTAATATAATGTTATTGATGTAAATTCGCATTGATAATATTTAATGTATATATTACGAATATTTATTTTAGAATTTGTGTAATATCATTTTACATGTTTATCTTACTTGTGTTGTATATTTTTTTTTTTCGATATAGATAATATATTTTATTAATATTTGTATAGATTTTCATGTTGTTTATACATATGTCAAATATTTTGCTTCGGCAAATATTTTCCTTTACATATCTTGTTATAGAATATTTCTCAAACTTATTTGTAACCTCTTCTGTCTTTGTAACGAGATTTGGACACGAGTAATGTTATTCTTATATATATAATATTTGTATATAATGTATCAAAATAGTCTGAATAAGATGTTCCTTAGATGTAAATATATTCTACTCAAAAATACAATAATTACTTTCTTTATATCAAACGATGAAATTATGTGAACTTAAGTAAAATAGTTATGTATTTTATACGAAGAAATCAATTTAATTTAATTGTATATATTTCGTAATTTTTGCATACAAGCTTATCATAAAATATGAATCTGATTTATCAATTAATGTCACTTAAAATGAAATGACGATATACTAAATAATTTCACTTTTAATAGTCTTTTCTAATTATTATTATAATTCCAGTATGTAGTTTCGTTGTATTTTTTAACTGAAACGATTTCAATGAAAAAGAATGACAATAAATTATTAAAAATATTATTACAATTATTTAGTCATTATACACACAAAGAATTGTTTTGTTGCTTCAACCAAATTTTTGTTCATTTAACCAAAATTTGGTTGAATATATCAAATATTTTGTAAATTTTGATTGAATCAACAAAATGTTCTCTGCGTGAAAGAAGTAAAAGAAAACGATTAGTTTGCAATACGTAAAATGCAATAAATATGTTAAATATATACAAAATATAAAGGGTTTAATGGATTAAATAATGCATTATACACTGTGTCTCCGAAATCTTAAATTACAAAACTATAGTCTTACAATATTTGATTACAATATTTTAATTACAACATTTTTACTTGTGTGCATATAGAGGTATAAAAAACAATTATTTACACACCGAAAATTTCTTAAAAAGTTTTGAAAATTTAAATAAAAAGCATATATAAAATTAGAATCTCGACCCATTTATTACGACACATGTCCCGGCAGTTGTTGTCACGCGTAGTTATCCTCTTGCGTTGACGTTGTAACGAGGTATCTAACGAGCTCTGAAATCAGAGCATCTAATACTCGAATTACACGATATCGATTAATGATAAACGATATGTAACACGAACTTCAGTAGCCTGTCTCTCTATTTCGTAATCAACTCACGTGTTTCATCGAACCACTCCACGTAGACTCCCATTCGCCATAAGAATTTTCGAAGTCAAATAGTGTATTTCATAATTGCACAATGACGAATTTGTCAATTACAAAACGCCCGTGGGAAAAAGTTGCCTTGAAGTCCAAAAGTATTTTGGTTTTACAAGCACCATTACTTACGCTCTGAAAATATCTGAACATAAACCAACGTAGGATAAAAGTCAGTGCACTATCACATCAAATTGTACGGCATCGTATATATATAACTCACCTTCTTTGAGTCTTTTAAATTCAAAGAAATTTTCTCTGAATTCAAAAGTGTCAAAATTACGCAAATAGTAATTAAATTTTCATAATGATTGTAAATTAGAGACATCGTTCGTCGAAATATATAAATTCCATCACGTCACATATCCAATCAATATATATACATTCTTAATATTTTATCTAATCTTGCATCAACCTTTTTTGCCCGATTTAAATACTGCATTATAAAAAATTACACAAACGCCTTAAATCCGAGCAATATAGAATGCTATTAAACAAATCGACACCACGAATATTCAAAGGGAAACAAGATACGTGATTTGGATTAAACACAAGTTTGATCCAGAAATAACAACCTGTTCAAATATCCGGCATTATTATTGGTTGATATTGTTTTGCGCGGTGCGTATTCGAATGTTTTAATATAAAAAAAAACGCGGAAATGCGATAACGACCACTCGCGTTCTCGTTTCTTTCTCATTTCGTTGCCAGCGAGACATGGTTTTTTTATTTGTCTATAGCATATTCCTCGTTGACGCCGTTTCGATATGCCGTCTAGTCGAAGAACATCAATTTACGCGCACGATGTAGCACTTGGTGTGCCGTAGAGAACGAATGAGAACGTGAATGATCTCTTTGACTTTTTTTCCTCGCTCTTCTTTCTTTTCGAGCGAGAGATCTACATCGCCGCTGATAGAGTCGCGCGCTAATGAGCACAAACACGTTGACACTTCCACTGACTGCGAAAAGATTCGTACGTCAACGAGTGCGCGAGATTAATGTTTTCGGTCGTGAATTGTGACACTCCGTAAATAGATATGCGCGTGTAAGTGTTTCGACGTGTCTGACATATATCGTGTGTAACGCGTATTCATAATTTGTTCATATCAACTATGGATATGCGATTTGTAAGTTACATTAGCAATATAACGACAATATTTATAACTCCGCGTCATAAACGTATTTTTGCTCATTAATTATTGAAATTAATGTACTCATAATTATTAAGTTTTAAATGTATTATATACGAGTGGGTGTATAGATATGCTTTTTATTCATTTTTAAACAGATATGCTATTCAGTTTATTGGTGTTTCACGTCTGTCTGACAAAACATTGATATTTCCACTGAATTTTAAACTTAAAATTAAATTTAATCATAGCGTTGTATGAATGTTGTCTGTTGCATAGAAAATGTTGTATATGGTGCGTAATATGTATGATTTGGAGTAAATAATTATTTTATAACAAATTAGAAACGGTTTTTAAATTTTGGATGAATAATATAGATATATTACTGTTACATTGTAGTGATTACATTTGGGAATCAAATGTTGGTTTGTGAAATAAACCACTTTATCCTCCTTTAATTGAGTGTAAAAAATGCTCGTGATTGATATAATGTTTTTATTTATTCAAATAAAATATAATAAAATTCATAATATTGCGAATCACCGTTTTTAAATTATTTCAGGTATTTAATTTTGTTATATCGAATTTAAGTACTCTTATAACGCGATCTAAAGCAATTGTTATCTTAATGATTAGCGAAAAAAGTTCATTGTACTTAAATAAAAAATGACAAATTTACGTTTTAGAGAGAATATAACAGTAGCTTTTAGCATGCTTATTCAAATTCATTTTAAAAAAACAACATTCTGAAAGCAAACAGAACGAAAGAAAGGAATTGAATATGATCACTTTCATTACATAGAATGATAGATTTTTGAAAAATCTTTCAAAATTCAAATATAGGGTTATGATATTTCAATCATGTGCTACTGATTATCATATAACTATATTTAGTTAAGTAAATCCAAAATGTCTGTCATATGGAATAATTATATGTCATTACAAAATTCAATATCAAATTCACCAATTGACGATATTATGTGATCAAAATTAAAAAATCCTATAAAATACTATTTCAAATTTTTGGTCTTATAAATTTAAATACCTTCTGCACAACACAAGCAATATCATTACTCCCCTACAATAGGTAATTTGGATGGTTGCTTGCACACTCCAAATATTCTCGTGAATGAATAGTAGAGGACACAGTGAAATGCCTAAGGATAAAGCTCTGAATAAGTCTGCGTTGGAACACACTTTTCTATGTGAGACTAAGTTGGTGTTAATCTTTAAATTCCCATATCTTATGCTAAATCTTGTTTCCCAGTGCGACATCCACTCAGTTATGCATCTGACTATAATCTGATGAACTATATAAGGCGCTTGAGTAAGGCAATCAATAATTTGTGAGATATTGCATCAAACGCCACAAACTAACGACGATCCCTGTCTCGTTCCCTTTCGCTAAGTCCTTCGCTACACCATTTCAATTATTGCCAATAATCTGTTATTCAAAATTCTCGTGAAGAATTCAAAGAGGTTATTGAAAAAAAATGCGATCGTTCCATAATTCTGTGACGAAGCTTATTCTTTGTCGATTATGATCAATTACCATGAAAAATGTATGAGTTCCTGAAAACTAGAGCATCTTCATTGATATTCTTTTCCGTCTAGTAGAAGCATCTTCTAAAAGATTCCAACCTACTGGATGTGTCCCAGAATTGGGGCCAACTGTTCTTCAACTATCTGTTCTCAGATAAACATCTCCTCTACTCGTACATCACAACACCTGCGTACTAATCAAAGGAAGATTTTAATCAGTTCAAATTGTTCACTTTGTGTAAATTAAAGGTATCGTCTGTAGTATTTGGGTTATCAATCAAAATTTGACCGCACTTTATATAATGTCAAATTTTATTTAACTTGTCGACACTCTAACTTGTATTCCTCAACTTTTTTCAACCTGTCAAATGGTGTCCAACGAATTTTAGAGTCTCATATGTCAAATGTTTCACGTCCTTGGTCAAACGAATCAATAAAATCTTAATTTTCATTCAAATTAGGGTATCCTGGGGAACCTCCAGAAGTTCATTATTTATTCATGCCTAAATTTTAGCCTTTTTATAGGCATTTTGATGGATTGGTCTTTTATTATGCTACTATTCAACACCAGCGCAGTAGTACATCCGGTGGCACTGATTCTAGAACAGGTGTTAATGCCCTTGTTATATGTCCGAAGTTGATTGCGCATTAAAGCCTCGACTCCAAAGATAATAATAATGAAATTTGTGTAGCAAAGCCTGGAATTGCAGATGTATAATAATGAATGTTGCATGCATCCGAGACTCGTTCCTTCGCGTGACTCGCTTCACAGAAATGGAACAAAAATCATTCTTT
The DNA here is from genome assembly GCA_022817085.1 of Psilanteris sp. ZL-2020. Classification (NCBI taxonomy): domain Eukaryota; kingdom Metazoa; phylum Arthropoda; class Insecta; order Hymenoptera; family Scelionidae; genus Psilanteris; species Psilanteris sp. ZL-2020. The sequence continues at coordinate 2,535 of JABFQC010006317.1, read as the reverse complement.
GATGATTCATCCAAATTAGTTAGTTCGCTTTGTCTGGTGTTCAATTCGGAGCCCACATCCGAATTGCCAGTGCCGAATTGCAGGAAGCTGGCACGCACTTTGAAAGGTGTATCTCGATCGATTGGTAATTCGTGGATATTTTCATTCAGTAATATCATACTTATAACGGATTCTGGATTTTGTTTGCGCTGTATTATGATTTTGTATAAAAAAATAGGTTAATTTATGTTCATTTGTATGTATATAGGGATATTCGATGATTTATGTGAGTTTTGCGATATTTAATCATTCATAATATTTTAATAATCTTCTCCGATACGAACACCTGATTATATATAAATTTTAATATATGTAATAATAAAAACTCCGTAATATAATTGTTATTAAAATATGAAATTCTTATTAAATATACAAAACTGAATTCATGAAATTTTACACTGGCAACATCGCATACATTTTGATATATACGAAATTTCATCAACTAAACGCTTCACCCGGCATAAATTAAATAAATAAAAAAATATTCATTTACATCTGTATGCACGAAATTCTGAATACCGTGTGTTAAATTTTATTTACAATTTGTACACGTGTTTTGTTGGATCTCAAAGTTATTCTTAACTACTTTAATTTTAAAATTAGGTCAATGCGAATTGCACTTCTACTTAAGTAGGTCTTATTGTGTTGACATATATAGTGTCTACTTATAAACTCGATATCACATAGACTCTCTTCTCGACTTCGCTCTCCAAATATTCTTGTAGCTTCTTTGAGCTACGGGATACGCCGTATGATGACGATGCCCACGACAGGTGATATTTACTTCTATTATTTTTTTGAAATCATAAAATTTCACCTTCTTATGTAAAATGATTCCAAAAGATCATTATTTTGCTCAGATTTCATGCATTATTTGTTCTAATGATCATAATTTTTCTTAATTCATTACAGTTCTTCTTCATATTATATACTTACAATTTTTAATCATATTATTACTATTATTATTATTACTATTGTAAAAGTAGGTAAAACAAAGTTAAGAAATTATAAGATATTTAAATAATTCAAGTTGTAAAGAAATAATAGAAAAGAAGATACTAACTTATGTCTTATATATATATATATAAATATATATTTTATATGCTGCAGAATATTATATATAAGTTGGTATTTACGCCAAAGCATAAAACTAAATAAAAGAGAAAACGTAAATTTTGAAAACAAATTGTACACTAAATGTATATAATAGTATTAAAAAAGAAAATAATAACTTTTTCTCTTCTAATTTTTATACCTCGTGTACTAGAAATTTAATTTTAATACAGTTTTTAATATGAAGATTTAATAGCGTTTATATTTATATAGACCAGCGTATATTATGATCCTGATAATACCTAATTAGCTATATATTTTAATAATATGAATATGCTTTTATAATAATTGTTCTCGTTCAAAACGTTATTAAATCGATTAATTATTGGTAACTGAATTTACTTAATTGTTTGTGTTCATTTACAACTATACGATTATTCAAATTATCAATCGTATATATATTTTTGTACCAAAATTGTAAACTATTTGATTTCGTAGAAATAAGATCTTTTTTATGATCGCTAAATATCAGTACTTAGCATAATGATTATTATTACTTCATTTACATGAATTATAATATGCTTTATCTTTTAAGTTCGTTTCATATCATTAATGTTATTTACATTGTTTAAAGATTATCCATTTTCTAGAAAATCACACACCAATTTATTCATTCATATCTCGTGTAATTTATCTGCTTTTAAAGTGTCTACGTTCCTCATTCCAATTATCAATTGATCTTTATCATGATTTGCAATTTATATCTTTTTGTTGAGAAATACTTATTGCGGATATTAGTAATTATAAATAACACGGTATAATGTTGAAATACCTTTAATGAAGTATAATTAGTAACAGAATTCAAGATTAATTTAATCATTGTCGATATTAGAAAATAATAATTATTATACTAAATTGCAAAGGAATTTGCTGTTTAAAATTATGATTAAATATGTTTTATTATTCCGTTTATATTACATTGCATATTATTTCTTCTGATTTTTATTTTTTTAAAATATTTGTTTACTGCTTTCCTATTTGGTACGAAATAACAAAATATATGAAACTTTTGTTTTTTCCGAATCCCGGAATCTATATCTCAAAACTCGTGTTATTTCTATTATTCATAATTATTTCATCGTAAATTACAAATTATTCTGCCCTTTAAATTATAAACCATCTGTATTACATAAAGTTATGTACAACATTTCAAATACAATAGTTTTTTCTAAATTTACGAAATAAATACAAAAATTTAGTTCATTCTATATAATGAAATTAATAGTATCCTGTTGAATTTCTCTTACATAAAGAGGATACCCTAGTCGAAATTTAACACTATTTTGAACCTAAAAATTTAGCTTCAAAATTGTTAAAGGTAAATGGTAACGTAGACTCTAATTTAAACCTCGAAACGTCTAAAATTTCCCGTTTAGGTTAAAG
>JABFQC010006316.1:0-10870 GCA_022817085.1 Psilanteris sp. ZL-2020 | reverse complement strand
GTATAAATGTTCCGCGCGACTTTTCGATTCGTCCGCGCAGCCAAAACAGCCCGCTCATCGTTTTGTTTTGGTCCTTGTCATTGAACGTCATTGTGTTCATATGCTTGCTTGTTACAGAGCTGACCGCACGCAAGGAAAAAATCGGGCAGTTTGGTGCACGTGTTTCTCTGTGTAAATTTCGTTGGATAAGTGAGAACGGTGCATTTGACGCGAGCGTCATAAACAAAGATGCGGAGGGTTGCGTGAAAAAGGATGGAGTATGTTCTGGATGGCAGTCTTAAGGAGTGGGCCAAGGATAAACCCTTAAGTATTCTTCAGCTTGATCCGGCAGACAGAGCTGTACTGCGTATAGCTGGTGAGTTTTTTATATTTCCATTACAAGCGGCTTTTGTTTGGTTTATTAATTTGTTTGGTCTTACGGTTGCGCTGCTCGGATAAAAATTATTTACATTTTTCAAGTAAACCAAGCAATCGTCGGCGATGATTTTTTTTTTAAATTAAGAAAAATTCGCGTCGACATGGTCTGTCTGAATGTTGATTTATTGCTTATTGAAACGCTTTTCATCCTTTGCTTGTACATTAGAAGGAGAATAAAATGTTGATGTATATTCTACTAAGTAACATCCCACAGTTTATGATGACAATTGGATGAAATTATAAATGGTACATATTTTAAATTTTACATAGGTTTGTGTGGTTTAGGGCCAGTTTTCAGGTATTTCTGTGGTAAAGTGCAGCGCATGAATAATGGTGTGTCGGGAACGAAGAATTAGTTCCATGTGGAATTAACCAAAAGAAAAGTTTAGTGATTAAGCAATTAGTGTTAATGATTTGATCCTGTATACGTAAATGGTTTGACAGTGTGAGCGAATATTTTCAAAATACAATAAAATAGATTTCTTCGAGTGCATATCTAATGTATGTGTTGTGTATACAATTTTATTGTATTTCAGAGAGAAATCCTATACTTTGTTAGTATTGTTTGTATTCAGATTCTTTCACGAAGTACATATTTTTTACTTCCTTACTTCCTTTATTATAAGTTTGTTTGAATTATACACTGAAAATAATTTTGAAGACGTTCCCTATTGTGAAAGAAAAAATTATTTAACTCTTTTTATCTAAGCAATTAATAACAGAACAGGAGTAGTTATCTTTCTTATTAAATTATTTGCATCCATTATTTTTTAATGAATGTATAATATTACTTGTAATTTCAAATGAAATTTAATTTTCATGAAATACGAATGTACTTAAATTGTATATCTTATTGCAGATAAAATGCTATTTTATGACATTAAAATATTGAGTCATTGAATTAATATAGGCGCAGCTTTATTATTGTTAATAAACGAAAATTCATTTTCATATATTATTTCAGATTTTGGCAAATATTTATTTACTCGCGCAATTATTTCAAACATTTTATATTACATTCAAACAGTCTTGTAATGCAATATTTTTAAATTCTCCTTTACAGTGTTCATATTAATTATATATTCAAATTATTTTCTTCGTTATCAGTATATTCCACGGTTGGCAAAGTCGTTGTCAAGATTATGCCTTGTAAAATGACTTGCGATTGAGGTGGCGTTAATGAATTATATACATTACTACAGCAGCAAGTAAAATTGTAAGAAAATGCTTCACTTTACTTTGCTACCTTATAAATTATAAATACTTCTTAGCACAATCTTCCTTGTTTATACTCATCTTTTAATGATTTTTAGAAAATAACAACCATTGATTATAATTCAAGTGATTCAGCATTTGAAATTGATGCGAATACATAAGTCAATATTTACTACATGCCATTGGATCATCACTTAAGATTCAAGTAATTTGTTGGACATTAATTGATCAATAATAATCATAACACTAGTTTATTATACCCTGATATATTTTGATGGATAAGTGACGGATAAATGAAATGCACTAAAAGTAAACTAATTTACATTGTTATTTTGTATTATATAAATGTTAATTTTGAATTTTAATTTATGAGATTTTTGACAATGATAACAAATAATATTTTTGTATAAAAATTATGTAAAATATTTATAAATATATGCTTATTCATATTTAAACATTAATATAAACAGTAATAGAATACATTTTATTTGCTTTTAATAGTATCGACATCATTTAATTAATAACACATAAAATTTAATTTGTTAAAATTATCAGATTCTTAAAAAAAAGAAAGAATAATGAAGATATTTATGATTTACTGTTCCTGTCAGCTGTTTAGCATTTTCAATGCACTAATAATAACATTCAATTAATTGGCCATTATCGCTTTACACTGGTCTGTTAACAGGTAGACACAAATTGTACTCATATACATTCGGTCGTTCAACCATCGATACCGAAAACTAAACCGTGCGTACGCGACTATGCGAAACCCGCTATTTGCGCGTCAATGAAACGTCATCAGTAATATCGCTGTTGGTGTAATTAATACCGTTATTAATTTTAGCGTAATTCAGAGCTTGCAGCTTATATTTTCGCATATTATATGTCATATTTTAACACATGCTAAAGAAGTTGTTTATAACTAATGTCAATATGCACTCTGCAAAATATCTTGTTAGCCACAACTTTAATTCAGTAAATTATTTGTAAATTTTAATTATGCTGAGCAAATTTTTGTACTCAAATTATTTATACATTTATAAATATAATAATCTCGTTTTATTTAATCAAACGTTTGTATAGTGTAGGTTATTCCAATTTCATTGAACAATTCAAATTTATTTACCTTTGTGAGACCTTGGTTGAAGTTTTAGGTTAATTTGAAACCTGACGTTAGATTTAGCGTAAACTTTCATCATAAGTTATTTTAAAAGATATATTAAAATATGTTTAAATATTTGATTTGTATTTGTTATACGTGTTTATTTAAAATAAAATAATTTAAGGAAATTAATTTAAAATATAGTTACAGGTTTATTTAAAATTTTAATTATTCAAGAATATTTTAAAAATACCTTGAAATTCTTGTTTTATGGTCTTATCATATAGATGATTTCATAATAATGTGTTTCAATATTTTAATGTTTCGAACTGTTCCTTTTGTCAAAATTAAGTGCAAACATTGCGGCAGTCTTAAGTGGACAGAAAAAAAAATCGATGGTTAAAGAAAACTTTGACTAATCAGTTATAAAATAGGAAATTTCCTAGAAAAGAGATTATGTAAATGATTTACTTAAATAGTATTTAAGGCCTTGTTTAAATGATGACATTAAAAATATTTTATAGATATTTGAAATTTATATAACGTATTTCCATAAAAATTGAGGAACATAAAATAGACTTTATTGACTAAATTAATAGATCTAGGTACAAAGTACATAATAAAAGTATTAATATATATAATTGTATACATGGTTATTTTTAATTAACACATTTTCTACTATATGTAAATTTAAATTATTGTAGTTAGAAAAAAACTAAAGTTTGTTTCTAAATAATTTTTAGTATAAAAATCCTTAATTTTCTAATACAATATGATTAAAAAAAAAGAAAGAAAGAACATGAGAATATTCTTCATATGCATTGTATTCAATTGACTAGACTTTTTCACATTTTAAACGTCTTTAAGCAGTTAATAATACACACGTCTATAAGTAACTGAACCTATAAGTGTAGTAACATTGACAGTGGTCAGTAAATCAATAATTAACCGTTGATGAAAGTTTTCGAATATAATATTGATTATTATTTCTGTATTTATGTCATATGTATCTTTCTTATTTGTATATTACATATTATTTAATATAAATAATTTTTTACTATTAAAAACAAAAAATTATTTTTCTAGTCTTCTCAAGGAATTGTTATAAAATCCATTTAATAATAATTATTTAAATACTATTTTTATCATGATATCTACTTTGAATCTAATTTATATCTATAAGTTTTATTTCAAAACAATTATAAAAAATAAAACAATAATATTTTAATTAATTAATTTTATTATTATTATTTTTTATGCTTTAAGTCGATTTGTATTTCATATCCTTTTAGTTTCATTACAATGCACATTGTATATTATGAACCTATTTGTTATAGAAACATAAATCTAATTCACCGTAGCTAATTAATGAATGATGCAAAATCTGAAACAGACTAAATTCTCGTTTTGATTTCCTGTTTTCATTCTAAGCCAACTTAACGCCGGTGTTCTTTAAGTGGTGACATTGAGTGAAGCACATTTAAATAACATATGCGTGCTTCTCTTCCTCCGCAAAGCTTCATTTCACAGAAGACGATGAACCGTAGAATATACACGGCGTGCGAGCTCTTTGTTTCACTTCCTTCTTATTCTAGTTTGTTTTTCATCGTCGCGTACTTTCTCTGGGACGTCTAGTCCGCGAATATTAATTTTGAATTTTATTTTATGTATTTAATTATGTTTTAAATTCTTCGATATTTTCTTATCATTTAAGAATATTTTTTATTTACATTATATAAAATATTACAATTGTTATTATTCTTACTTTTTTTTATTAATACTATATTTTATTTATATATGTATATAAAACATTGATAGCAAAAAAATAGTTTTGATAGTTTTTAATCTTAATTTGAATATCCATTCATTGCATTGTAATTAGTATTTACAGGTATTAAGATTTAAAACAAACAAATTAATAATAGCTTCATATGCAAAAATAATTTCTTCATTTAATCCAGCAGAAATTAAGATAATTACATCCAGAGAAAAGTTACATTGTGTAGAAGAAGATGTAATCTACTAGCCAGGTTACATAATAAATTGTGTGATTTTACATAATTCATGCAAATGAACGTCGTGCAATTTGTAAGAATTATGTGTTTTATTAAAACATACAATGGGTAAACATAATTTTACAACTTTTTGTTACGATACGAATGGGAAATTAATGAAATAGTAAATAAAATATAAATCACATCTAAAATAAAAATATGTTTATAACAAGCAGTTTAATTTATTATGCATAATTGTCATATTAATAATTTGTAAACATACAGAGACATGGTCAATACAGTTTACATAGATCATCTAATAAATTATGTAGTTATAATATCTATATTGAAAATTAATATTGAATGTACATGTTTATTGTTTGTTTTTTTTTTTGCGTTGATTATTATTATTATTATTTATGTCATAACTCATTTCAAACTCATATGAATCAATTAAATTTGCATTAATAATGTATATTAAATTGTGAGCTTTGCATTTCAGGTGTTTGGCATTGGTTGTTTGTATTGAAACGAATTTGTTATTATTGTTGAACAATGATGTCTGTGGTCAGAAATAATCTAAACGAGTTTAAACACCCCATTCAAGATGTAGATCCAACGACGATGAGATTGCGCATTTGAAATGTAATAATTAGCGCAAGAGATCTTTAAACAAATTAGTCGCATTTTATTCGCATGGCAACATATTCATACAACCTGCGGAGTAATCAAACTTGTTTTGACGCCTATATCTGCACATGTCATGTATCAGGCTTCATCGTGCGTACAGCTTTTGTTGTAAAGTCGGGTTAATGTCCTACCTTTATTTACAAATGCCCAACTTTAGTGCTAAATGTCATCATCTGTGTATAAAGACCTCGGGCATGAAGTATATGTATGGCAATAAATATTTGTACTTAATTTCATTCATGAAAACCATTCGTTGGTTCAATTTGCACGTATACAAAAGCCAACTAAATAATTTGAAGTGAAAGATGTAAAAATTACAAGAATCATTTAATTATTAAATTATTATCATTAATATTTAAAATGATAAGTATAGTCAAATAACTAGATGCATTTTCACCATTAGTATTGTATAATTAAAATTTAATTAATATAATATCGTAGTAATATTAAGTTGCAATAGATAATGATCGTGAAATAATTAATTTTCATTAATGAATTAGTTTTGAATTCACCAGTTATTTTGATTAGATATTTAATAAGTAATATAAATTCATTATTTTTAAAATACCAATCAAAATAAATTATGAAAATGATATTTGTTTTAATAACAATTTGCTACTAGTGAATTGAATCAAGCACAACGTTGATACGGAGTAAAATTCCAATACTCTAGAATTCATCTGCAATGCAACTTGCATAATACAAAATGTGTTCGGTTACGGCATTCTTTTAATAGTATTCTTTTACCGGAACCGGTGTAGCTCATTTTAATTTATTGTACCAGTTGTGTATCCGCGCGACTATGTGTACGTGCAAAGTTGGCTGCATTCGGGGACAATGTATTGATGCGATCAGTTTTTTTTATCATTAAAAAAGGATAAAAACAACCAGTGCCATGAAATGTAATATTGGCAAATACCGATCATCTTACATGTTATCATTTTACTTCCTTTTTTTGTTCCTTTTCAAGATGTAGTTATATTAATTTTGAATTCGCGCATGCGCTAAGTTCACATTAATAAAATGATTTGAGAAGCACTCAAATTTTGTTAGCAACATAAAGTTTATTCAATGGAAGAGTGCTATCTTTTAATTACACATTTAGACGGCCTCAAAATTGTTCACATGTAATAGCTTTTCTTAATGTTATATGTAGTATTTAGATGCACTGCAATGCAGTTTTATGTTGTTTCCGAATGTGTGAATGTACTCTTAGTCCATTTACTTTGAAGCAAGTCAAGGTAGTTGAGCAAAGGTGAAGGCTAAATCACGTTTATTTCAAGTAATTATTTGAATATCGAATTCGCATTAAAAGATCAAACTGTCTTTATAGGAAGTTTTGCTTTTGCAAACCATATCAATATAAGTTTATAATTGAAGTAATTCCTTGCAATGTTTTTCCAAGGAGATAAAAATGGAATTAACATCAAATCAATTAAGCAATTTAATTCCTGCTTTCTAATTCAAAGCATAATTTATTATTTAGCTGGAAATAAACTTGAATTAGACCACGATTAAATGTGAGTTTTAGAAAAAAAGAGATTAGAAATTGAAAATATATATATGTATATACATATAGTTGAATAAATAAACTGCCAGGAACCTTGTATTATTGTTATAAACACTTGTGTGATTTTTGACTCATATCAATTTGCATTTTTGGCGTACACCAGTATGCGTTATTGACCTGCTGATAAGCCTGAATACGCCTGTTAATTAGCTCGTTACGCAAGCCTTTTGATGAGGTTAAACATTGTTGATGGTATTTTTATCATACAAACTTAAACGTTATAGAAAAGCGATACGAAACGCGATTATTTGTCCTGTATAATTCAAGCATTTCTCTATAATTAGTTTCTGTTTCAATTAATTTCTGTAAAAATCAGTGGAAGAGGAAATAGCTGAATATAATGTAGCGTGATAACATTGATCTAACAAGGTTTAAAGTTTGATACGGCAAACGAGTTCATAATTTGAATTTATATTTATCAAAATTTACATCTGCAACCGACTTTGTTCCATCTATTATATTTATTTATTTATATATATATATTTGCGTGTACATGAACCAAGAAAATGTATTGATTTGACAGTAGTTCAAAGTCAAAAACTGCAACACGCATTGGTAATTCAATTAAAAAATAAAATTAAACTCCAGATATTTTGTGCTGATATCACAATCCATAGATACAATTACAACTCTGTCAGCTTATGAGTTCAATTGTATCCAATTGAAATCAAATTGAGAATAAGAGTAAATTGAAAAAGAAACTGTTGTTGTTAAGAATTGTAAGTCAAAATTAGGGAATGTAAAAGTGAAAATGTGAAATACAGGAAAAGAATGGCAAACTGAATTAGTGGCCGGTATATAAAACGTGCATAAAAACAGCAGAGTCGAGGGTCGAGTTGGAAACATACACTAATAACGTGTTCGTGAGAGCATAACAAAACTCGACTTTACTTTGAACCTGAACATTTTCACTGCAAGAAATATCCACTGGCAACCATCGGCATTACTTCCCACTTCATTTATTACCGCTGACCTGTCTGTTTATTTCAATGATTATTTTTTAATGACAATTTCCTATATAAAGTTTAATCGCAATAGACAAGTTGAATGTCTTTAGCAGGAACTTGTGATCATACTTCGCTTTGCATAGAAGTCAATGCAATTACTGTAAATTGCATCTTCAATCGGGGTTGTTTTTCACACTTTTTGTAAATTTTTTTTCATAAGTAAAAAAGTTTGATGAAATTGATGAAAAATTGATGGATGTTCTATTATTTTCTTCTGTCTACTTTTTTTTTTTTTTTTTTAAATTAGAAATGTAAGTTCATAAAAGTTTGTTAAAAAATGTTTGTAAAATGTTTGAAAGCAAAAAAATAATTAATATAAGTACTATGCAATTTTATATTACAAATAAAAAATATAGTTAATAAATGTTTATTAGTTATGTGAGTGTTTTATAATTGATTTACTAGTAGCAGTTACAAAGTATGAGATTAGACATTGCGTGTCAATTCGTTCTCTATTAGCAACGCAAGTTTCATAAAATTATTTAAATTTGTTGAGTTTGTTTAATTAAAAATCACTTTATTAATGTTGATAATTGATTGTTCGTTTGTACTTAGATATACTTGAAATAGGCAATGGCGACATAATGACTACAAACCTTGATCCATTTATAGACGTGTGATCATACTGTGTTATGCCGACTGCCTTTTCTTGCACATTTACATATATAATCTCTAGGGAAATAAATTGAGTGTTACTTTATGTTTTGTACAAGCAACATTTTAAATATGAATAGAATAATAAACCGAAGCATTTATGCTGGAGACAATAATACTCATTTTTTGAGTATTGATAATTATTTTTGTCTTTCAACGTTCCGTATTCAAATATTTTTATTTGTGTACAAAAATTTAATTATTGAAATTTAAATCTTTATTTAATAGGTATTACGTTTTATGGTTATTAAAAATTCCTCGAATTTTTATATTTTAAATTCTTTAGATAGTTTAATTTAATATTCAATTTAAAACCTTTAATTTCAAGTAATCGAAAAGGGTATTCGATTATAATTTTTAACAATGTGAACACTGATAGTTGCTACGTTTACACGGATAAAACATATTTAACTATATTACTATATAATATATCAAAAGTGTATAAAAAAATTTAAAAAATTAAAATACTTGAAAAAATAACAAAAATTATTATATAATGTACCCGCAGAAAACTGTTCCATTAAAAATTACTGAAAGTTCAGTAAATATTATTAAAAACACAGTAACTCACGGACAAAACAAAAATTCAGTCAGAAAATACGGAGCATTTACTGCAAACATTGATGAATTTTCGGTATACATTTACAAACATTCAACAATGTTTACGGAAAAGTTCGGTAATTTCTAACTGAAAATTTGTTTTGTCTGTGAGTTACTTTATTTTGAATAAGATTTATTTAGCTTTCAGTCATTTTTAATTTAACATTTTTCTGCGTGTATTAAAAATTGCAATGCATACGATATTACTTATGTAGTACTTATGTAGACAATGTTAATATATGATATAGTCATTTTTATAATATTTTCAATTGAGACCAACTTCCGACATATTATAAGTAAATTGTTAAATATATGTTTTCTTGGTGCAGTTGTTAAAAGTTTGATTAATGCATCTGAGATTCATTGAAATTTCAATGTTTAAAATCATGTATAAATTCATTTTTCTTAACGTGTAAGATTTAAAACATAACTGGTAAATCTTAGTATATATGTATGTATATTTAATTTGTAAAATGTTACCAGCTCTTTATTTTCCGAACACAATTATAACTAATTAAAAGTACGTTTTTGGTAGAAAAGTATACAAATTTTCATTTCACACGTGGGTTCTGATATTTTGACATTTCTTAATTAAATGATTATTTAATTAAACCACTAATTTAAAAAGGGGTATTAAGAAAAAAAAATTAAAGAAAAATATTTTTAACAATATTAGAATAATTATGCCTAGTCTATATGAAGAGGAGCGTTAATTAGACTATGTTTTTATGCTAACCAGTTAGTCTTGATTTAATTGGCGAATCATATTACGTTGTGATTAACGTTTTGCGAAGTCGCTAATTTAAAAGTTAAATGCGCCAAAACGTGAAGAACACTAGACCAAATGGGGTCCATTATCCACGTGAGACATGCGTAAAAATTAAAAATACGAACAAGGATTTATTATATATGTATATATATATTCAAGTTATAATTACATTAGACATGCATCCATATTATAGAAAAGCTCAGGAAAGAAGCAAATGTTATATACTTTTTAGGGATTAATATATCATGTTTTTCTATTTTGTTATTTTTTTTGAATCAATTAATTTATTAATTAACCAATAATCAAACCAAATCAACCAAACTCTTCTTTAATTCTTTTATTTCATTTCATCCGATTGTATAATAATTAGATATGTTGTTTGCAAATCTAGTTTTTATGGTATATCAATTTCTTTATTTGTATTATCTAATATTAGATTAAAGGAATCAGAATGTATAATGGTATTAAAGCAACTTTGTAGTATATGTTTTAAGATTTTATTAAAAGAAATAAACATAAAACACATACTTTCATATAAATATATATAATAGATAAAATTCATTGTAAGCTAATGCAATTTAGAATTTATTTAATTAAAGCTATGGTAATATAATTATTTACAAAATTTACAAACTATTTAATTTCAAAACTACGTATAACAATATTAAGATATAGTTTGTTTATAACAGTAATAATAATAACAATAAAATGAAAATAATTTCATTTTAAAATATTTTTTTCTTTTGTGTTTATATTTATTTCCATGTATAAAAGTAATAATTTTTTTAAAAAAGAAAACTTGCCTGAAATTCGTAAGAAATTTAGTAATATATATTTGCTTAATATATA
>JABFQC010006315.1:0-10870 GCA_022817085.1 Psilanteris sp. ZL-2020 | reverse complement strand
CGTCTAAAAAGTATGAATATATATCTGTGTGTGTGTAGTTGGGGTTTTGAGTTTTGTAAAGTATGGAATTTGACACAGACCCATATATATATATATATATAAGTAAAATATTTTCGGTGACGCGATTAACTCGCTTTTAATAAATTAAAATAGATATGAACAAGAAATTGGCAATAGGATAAATAATTTTTAAGTTCTTGTATGATAATACAAGTAACCGTTTATTAATAAGATAGCATAATATAAATTCTAATGGGATAGAAATTGATAATTGCAAGTTAATATATATGAAATCAAATTTTGGTGATAAAAAATAGTTTTTCCTGAATATCGGCGACAACGCTCGGAAAATATGAATAAAAGTATTTAAAAGCGACGTACCCTACCGCTGTTTTTATTACAAGTTTTAAAAACCAACATGGAAATAGTAATAACATTCGAAAGTAGGGTTTGTTGAAATGTTGTATACACATGTTGTAACTGTGTAAACCTAAATATGTATATATGGATCAGTGATAAATTTCATGTGTCACATGACATAATCATGAATATATATTTATAACTAATGATATATATGCATTCTTTTATATATTATTAAAATAATATGAAACTTCATCAAAGTGAAGAACTAAAGTCTTAACTTAAAATATAGTATCTAATTTATAATTACTTTAAAAATATATATATATATCCTCATATTTGATATAAGATTATGCGACATTTGATAGTGTTCCATCCATTCACTTATAAGCCTGCTTATCTGACTATTCTATCAATTTTTGTCGATATATTCACTACTTAATCTATTAATAGTATCCTGTTGTGAAACTTCCATATTTTAATGGATAAATTATTATTTTTAATTCTATAATCTATACTAATATAAAACTTTAGATTCAGACTTTAAAAAAATATAAATATCTTCTGTACTTTCAATCGTATATAACATATATAAAATCTATTGCGATTAAGTTTTAATGAAAATGTTAATATGGAAACGTGATTAATTTAATATTTATCTATATATAATTAAGCTTTTAAGATGAAATGGTTTTAAATAAAAAGATTTGAGATTTGATTTCGATTTTACATTTTTTTAAAAAAATTTAGGATTTTTAATATTAAAATAATGAAATTATTTTATTTTAAAAAAATTAATGACGCATAATCCTCAGCAACCACCTGTCGGTGTGCATTTATTGTTTAAAAACATATAGCTATAAAATCTAAAAATATTGCAAATGGTTAAAAAACGTATGATAGTAGGGAAGATTTGTATAATTTAAAGTATAATCTTATCGGTGTACACAAATGAAAATATTTACATTTAACATGATTTATAATATTTTAAGAATCAAAACTTTTGTTGTTTTTTATATGTTAACATGTCAGCTAATTATTAATAACATATTAGATGATGAGATTTTTTACTTTTATATACAATTTTTATACATTTATATTCTTAAAATCTTGTAAATTATGGAAAAATAATTTTCCATTCATGAGATGCATTTAGATAAATGAAAAATGGAATCTTAAGTTATCATTTTATGATAAATTAAATTACAAATGATATATATTTATTTACACTTATGAATTATTATACCCAGTAGTTGAGTTTCATTTATTAATTTGGATTATATTCTATTGAGAACAGTTTACTGTTGAATTTAAATGTTGATGGAATACATTATTTTTACTAGATGACTTATTTTTATAGTATATCTTAATAAGCAATATAAGATAGTTTTTTTATGAACAAAATCAGACTTAATTAAACAATTTTTTATTAGTTACACTTCAAATTTCAAAACACAATTGAACCAACTCAATTCTATCACCGAATTGTGAATATTCACATTTTTAGATAGTTTTCTTTATACTTTAAATTGCATAACCAACTTTATTTAGATTACTTATTTTCAAACATTACAACATTTAATAATAAATGATAAGATTTATTATTTAATAAATTAATTTTTTTATTAATACATTAATTTTAGAAACTATATACATTATTAATGAAAGAACAATTTAATTTTTAAACATTTGCTTGTTGGTTTGTTTTTACAAGTTCGTTGAAAAACGGGTCAATTTTTTATGTGTGATAATCAGTTTTTAGAATTAAAAATTATGTTTTGGTCAGAAACATTGAAATCAACTCATTGTTATTTTATAAGTCTCTGTAACGCGAATATTTTTGAAATTATTAAGAGCTTTGAAGAACATATTAGTGTTTTAAAATTTGTATTTTGTAGTTAATTTTATTTTTAATGTATAATAGTATCTCACTGCTGGGTGAAACATTGTAAATAGTTAAACATATATTTTATTGTACAGAAGCAGTTTTATAAGTTAAAGGAGAAGTTGCATTTTTGAGTATAATTAAACTATGAAAACTAAGAATTGATTTTCATAGGTGTATTGCTTAATAAGTTGAATATATACATAAATATTTTATTCAAAATTCCATTGCTCAACAAAATTTTATTAAAGTTTTTAATAAAATGACCTTATTAATATGATTAAAAAAACATGATCTTATTTTTATCTGTTGATAAGAGATGTTTAGATTATAGAAATTTATTTTATATTTAAATGATTTTAAATGGTTCATATCTGTATAATACAATTATTATAAATGAATAAAATATTGTTTATGTCAATTAGTTATAAATATTTTTTTAAATTTAATTAATAAATAATATTTTTATGGAAATTGTATTACTGAAAATTAAGATGTTGCATTTTAAAATAATGATGTACATATTTTCTTTAGGAATTGTGTCAATAACCATACGATAGTATATGAAAGAATTTGCAAAGATGCACAAAAATCAATTTTATGTAATATAAATATTTTCTAGTATTTTAATTTCACAAACTCAAGTTAATACATTTCAAATTTGTTTTATTAATAAGTAAAATCAAATTAAGATCATGGATTGAAATAAAATATAACAAAATACTCTAATTGCATACTAAAATCCTGTTCAAAACCTAGTGACTTGATCTCACATATACATGAGATGAAGGAATATGTATGTTCGGTCTTGATGAGAGTTATTATATAAGTGTATTATCATATTTTAATAATTTCATCATATTCATACATACCAAACCGTTAATAAGCACTTTAAAAATAGTGCAAATATATTTCCAGTATTTTAATCTTTAAGATTTATGAATGAAAACTGAATAAAAAATATCGCACAATCGGATGGCGATGTTTGATGCAAATTGTAAACCGACTTCCACGACTGAAAGTGCAAATATTTGTTTAATTGTTAAGCTATATCTTCGTGTACAAAGACCAAACCATTGTGCCTAAAATAATGCATTAATTATGTTGTAACATGTAAATATATAATGCGAAACGCACGATCGATTAAGCGCTTCGCAAATGAATAATAAAGAACGTGTAAAAATGTACATGAATATATATATATATATATATATATATATAAAAGTTGCTCTCTTTGAGAACGTGCATTAATTAACGCAATCGTGCAGGAATACTTCATACTGTGTTTGCATTTTTAGACGTTTATTTTAGAGGAAAGTTTTTTGTTACGTTGTATCAAATTGTAAATAGCCAAAATGAAAATTGTAGTGAAATTTCATAATTCAATACTTTTTTCATTTCTTAGTTTCAGTTATAATTAATACTATGTTCATTTAAATGGAACAAGAATATTTGATTATCATTTTAAAATAGCCTGAGCATATATACCCAAGATCCTATCATTTTTTAAACATCTATTATGTGTTGAAGCTGCTCGTAACCTTAATGCATACATTTTTATATTTAAAAAGTGTACATGTTCAGTGAAAGAATGAAAATGATTCTGAAAAGTAACATTTAATTGAATATTTTAATATATTATTATGTCAGAAATGAACAGCTTTGGATATGATATTTTGCGTAGTCTATCGATTTTTATTATTTTATAAATTGTGCATAGTTTATTTTATTTGTAGAACTAAATATCATGTTTTTAAAATCAAAATGTTAAACTAAATGTTAAAATAAAAATTGAATTATAAAGAAATTATTTTAAAAATCGATAAACGTATATTGGAGTGAAATGAATTAATAATTTACATTCAGATGTTAAGTTAACAGCGATGCATCATAGAGCATATATATGAAATATTTTTTATAATTGCAACGCCAAAATTTGTCGAATTTGTACTATCATTGTATTGTAATACTAATTTTTTGTAATAATATTTCGCGCAATTACATACATTCTTCGTTGAAGAATGTAACTTGATATTAGTTAAGAAAGTTGTTAGTTAATAGTCGTGATTCGAATGCACAGTAAAGACCACATTTTTATAAATCTATTTTTCATCATTTGTGGTTGAACCATCATGATGCACTAAATGATTTTAGTTATTAAAAAAACACGTCGCGTTAGTTTATTTATGCGCATTGCATTGGGTGTTCCTGAATTTATTTCTATGTAAGTTTACAGTGCCATAATCGTCACGACGTAACGCGGTGATTAATCAAATTATTCAATTTTTTGTGATAAAATTCTAAAATTTAGATAAATGAGAAAAAAAAGAGTTGTGATTTTTATAAAATTAATGACTTTCAAAGAAAGTTTGATACTTACCTTGTGCAGCAGTAAATCAAAATGCGATTTTAGACGCATCGAACGCTGTTTTTTTTAAGCGTTAACAACCTCGCACTGCCACGACGATGACTCTTGTTTCAAGTCAAAGACTGAAATTAGCGAATATATATTTTTTACATCTATATCACCGCGTCTACTTATGTACTATATTTGTACAAAAATAAAGAATAAAAACTTTTGTTAACTAACTCATAATGATTTCTATTTGCAACATTTCACAAATTAATTTTTATATATGGTATTTTAAAAGAAGTTAAAATAAGTCTATGCGCAAATGATGATTAAAATTAATGAGATGAGAGCTCTCAAGAGTATTTATTTTCATTTTTTTTTCTGTAATTATATTTAACGATATTCTTTGGTGGCCTAGAGTTTTATATGCTATAACAGTTTGTTTATATTGGCAACAATTAACATTCTTATTTAGGATATCGACAACATTTAAATAATTTGTACATTTATAATAAGTATTAATTCTTATAAAACCAATTATACAAAATTTATTATACAAAAATTTGCTATGAAATGTTTTATAATATTCAATTTAAAAAGTAGATTTTTATTATATATTATATTATATTATATCGTATATTGTTTTATATAATATTTATATACATTGTCATATTGGTATTAATAATGGGATCATGGATAATGAAGGGTTATAGAAATTATTAAAATTATTCCAATAATTATTTTAATTTGTTTTTATTGATGTAAATTATTCACAAATTATAGCTTATGTGCAATTACATTAAAATTAATACGCAAGTTTCTTAAATCTAAACGGTATACATACAAATATTATTGTAATAAACTTGTCGCAGTTTTATGAAATGAATTGATTTAATTTTAGAACACACAACAATTTTCATTTTTATTTACAAAAGAATTAATCTAATTTTCATTAAATGAATTAATGAATTATAATATTCATTCAATAGTCATAAATTGAAAATTAAATGAAATGATTGTTATTGTTATATATAAGTATATAAAAGTAATATTTTCATGACAAAAATATTTTTTGTTTTATCAGGATGTTGTGTTTGATTAATGAATGTTTTTGGTGTGTGTCCTTAAGATTAGAATCGTTTCAATAATGGTTGGTATCAAATCATTTCATACGGGAACTTTGCAAGACTTGTTTGGTGTTGACCAATGTGTACGGGATAATTTTATAATTTATCAAAATTACGTGCAAATGTCAATTTGTCACTAAGTGAACATATTTATTTTATAGTTTATAAAATCAATCGTTTTCGCAAACAATTATTTTCGATCCAATTTTTAATGAATGTTTAATTTGATAACTAGATATCAATATGAAAATTAAAAACAATTGTAATATTTTATTTATAACAGTGTTATTGTGCGGCGTGACATCATGTGCTGGTATGTTAAACGAAATTAATATATATTAAAAATACTTTTACAGTGAAGATATATTACAATTAAAAAATTTAAATTCCAATGACATTAATATTAAACAGTACAATTTATAAAATTAAAGAATTAGAGTGTCGTCAAAACTAAGATATTGTTTCATTTACAAATAATTAAAATTATAGTAATATAATCAGTTCATTCGGAATTGAAATTGGGTATTGAATATTGTATCAAAACATTTCCGATGTTAAGAAAATACTATTCAAACCGTTATAATTTTAACGACATTCTAATTACAGAAAATAATTTGATATTTGAAATACAGATTATTTCAAATTTTTTTAATTGAATTGTGATATTATTTAATCAATGCAAGATTAATAGATAATAAATACGCAATTTATAACACATGTTTATTGTTTAATTTCGTTTATTTTAAACAACTAATAAACAGATAATATTATATTATATACAATATAATATAATATTATAATCACATAGAGTACAGAAATAATATATCCGTGTAGTATTTTACTTTTATTATCATAATAACATAACCATAACGAGTTTATGCTTACGTTACTATTATAATTTATTTTTTTGTTTTGTTTTCATTATAATTATTTTATTATATATCGTATTTTGTATTTAACATCATAATTAATGAATTAAAATTAAGTTTAAAATTTGACTTTAAACAAGAGATTTTAGAAATAATAACTTTTAGCATCTTCTGGAATTGCAATTATTACCACAAGAGGCATAAGAAGTTACAATATATCTGGGTCGGAAAAATTTGTTCGAATTATTAATGAAACTTATGGCGGAGCGATTGACGTTTTATACGATGGAATGGTTTGCTGGTCCAACACCGAATATGAAAGTTTATTTTGCAAGTCTAAAATGAGCAATCGCAAAATAATTGTATATGAAAATAATTTAATATATTCTGGGGGGATAACTTGTGATTGGTATACTAGAAAGGTTTATTGGATCAATGACGAAAGAAAATTATTAGGTGTAAGCAGTATTGAAAACGGTCATACTAGAATTCTTTTTTGGCAAAAATTAGCAGAAGTTAGGGGGATTGTCGTAGCGCCTAAGAATAAATATATGTTTTGGATTAACTGGGACCATGGATTCAAAATAGGTGAGAAAACCAGTAATAAATAAATAATAATTTAAAATTTTCAAGTCATGATTTTTATTATCATGATCACTTATATAATTATTTATGGATTAACAAATTATAATTGGATCACTTCCTCTAAAATGCAGAAGTTATTTCTCACAATATGAGTTGTAAAAAGTTGTTATTAATAATAATATATAAAATGACATTTAATTATTATTATTCTTATAATTTATTATTTATTTACTCTTCAGCCTATTGGCATGGAAGCAGAAATTTACATTTAATTTCACTTTAAAATTAACCAATTGCTATTCAATGATTGAAATAATTATAAATATAATAATTATTGCAGAAAGAGCATCAATGGATGGCGATCAGTCATCACGAACTGTGATATTAGATGATGGGCTTCGATCCCCTTATAGTTTAACAATTGACTACGAAAAAGAATTAATTTATTATTCAGAAACAAACCATATTTCATCGATCAATTTCGATGGGCAACATAAAAGGGAAATCAAGAGCAGAGTACGCGCTTCAGCTTTGACATATGTTGACAACAGATTATTCTGGATAAATTCTGAAAGTCAAAATCTTGAAGCAACTTTTATATCGGATGGAGACCATATAATTACTAGAGTTTATTCAAAAGACATCGTTTATGACGTGAAATCGTGGGACACATCGCGACACGCGCTTGACGATAACCCTTGCAAAAAATTCAACGGAAACTGCTCTCATCTTTGTTTGTTAAGTTCAACTTCCTCTAAAAATTACACTTGCGCATGTCCAACTGGAATAACTTTGGTGAATGAGTACCATTGTTCCGATATGCCTGAAAATTTATTATTTTTTTCACAAGGGCATAAAATTGCCACAGTTTCTATAGACACGCCAGACCGCACGAAAATATTTCTGCCAGTTCATGATGTTAAAGCCGCTAGCGACGTTGATTATGATCCAATTGATAAAAAATTTTATTGGACCGACGACAAATTGAAAATGATTAGAAGGTATCAGGCTTACCATTTAAGTAGTAATAATAAATAAACTTTGATCTATATATAAATAAAGTGATATGATAATTTGATAACAAATTATTTTCAGAGCTCACCCTAATGGGTTTGGTCAACAAGATATTGTCAAAGCCCAAATCGGTAATCTTAATGGGCTTGCTGTAGATTGGCTTGGGCGTAATTTATACTGGGTTGATTCAAAGTCAAAAAGGATAGAAGTCACCCGATTGGATGGCTCCAGAAGAAAAGTCTTGATAGAAATGGATTCTGAGTTCATTCATAGCATCCTGGTAGCTCCAACTTTGGGTTATATGTTCTGGACGGTTTTGGATAAAAATAACCCTAAAATTGAAAGAGCCTATATGGATGGTACGAACCGAAACGCAGTAATCTCAAGCTTCATCAGACAACCATCTGATTTAGCCGTAGACCCGCAGAATAATCAGATTTATTGGAGCGATTCAGTCGGTGGAATAATTGAAATGGCAGACATAAATGGACTGAACAGAAAACAAATTTTTGCATATACGTCACACAATATTCATGGATTGGCTATTTTAAATGAGCATATTTACTGGTACAATGCTGATAATCATGCTATTGAAAGAGCCAACAAATTTACTGGAGACGACGACGAAGTCGTTATAAAAAAAGTACACGACACAAAAAGATTGAAAATTGTGCAACCTAATAACGATCTTCTTGACGTTCATCTGTGTTCAAAAAATAATGCAGGTTGTGAACATTTATGCTTGATCAGACCAAACTCGCACAAATGTGCCTGCGAAATTGGCTATGAATTAGATGAAGACAAGAAATCGTGCATATTTTCAAATACATACTTTTTATATTCAACTAAAAACGGTTTCGGTAAAATAAGCATAGATCAACATATTGAAATTATACCTTCTGAAAGTTCTCAAAATATAAGGTTTGTAAACCGAAATTTAAAACAAAATTTTATAAAAAGATATTTGTTTTCTAATTAAATAAATTTATTATAAATTTAATAATCAGTATAAATTAGAAATTGAAATAATTCATTTCGTGAATTTCTTTTTAGCTACTTCACCGTGGATGTAGTAAACAACACCGTGTACTACATTGACAAAGTAGGAAACAATTCAGTCATAAAACGCATGCATACCAATGGATCAAATATGGAGACAATAGTTGAAATGGGAATAGATGCACCCAGTAGCATCGCATTCGACTGGTTATCGGATAACTTGTATTGGACCGATAGTGTAGCTAATAAAATAGAAGTGGTAAAATTACCTGGTATCGAATACAGAAGAGCAATTTTATATAAAGATCTGAACGCTCCCAGGTGTTTGGTTCTAAATCCAAAAATAGGGTAATTTTTAAACTTGGCTCGTTTGTTTTCAATTATTTTTATTAACAAAATTAAAAAATGTGTTTTTATTATGATTTAACTCAGTTATTTATTTTTGTTATAAAAGTTTTTTTTTCTTTTTTAATCTTTTTTTTTAACTATTTGTTTATTCTATTATTAATAAGATTTTAATTTCTATAATTTTATTTTAGAATTATGTATTGGACAGAGGACAAATCCTATGGAGTGCTTTCAGTATCAAACTTAGATGGATCAAATAAAAAGGAATTGATAAATGATATTGGTCAAATTTATGATATGATCTTTGATGAGTCTACCAATAGATTGTATTGGTCAAATCGCGTAAGAGAAACTATAGAAGTGTTCGACATAAAAAAAAATGAAAAGTCAATACTTATCAATAAAAACGTCAAACCACACAGCTTAACAATTTACCAAAATAAAGTATACTTCGTAGACATTTCCAATGACTTGATTGAAAGCGTTGACAAAATATCTGGTTTGAAACGAACTATTTTCATGACATCTATTAAAGGCATTACAAAGTTAGTTTCGTTTAATTGGCTAATCCAAGAATCTTATGTAAGTCCTTGCAAAAAACGGAATGGGGATTGCAGTCAGTTGTGCTTTGGAATACGAGATATAAAAAAAAATTCCTTGATTGCTACTTGCGGTTGTGATTTTCATTACACACTGAACATTGATAATAAAACTTGTCTTTGTGAGTATAACTTTAAAACAATAAAATAATTTTAATATCATATAATAATAATAAATAAATTCAATCGAAAACTGTAACCCTTTGCTTCAGCTCCAAAAGAGTACTTGCTCTACAGTCAGTATGACTCTATAGGTCGCATAGTTCCTAACAATCCAGACAACCCAGACATCATTTTATATCATCAAGATCTGTCGAGAGCTCGTGGCATAGCTTATGACCAAATTAAACAGTACATATTTTTTATTAACGGTCTTCACTCGATTGTAAAGTCATTGAACGGCAAGGTCGTACAAACCATTTTCGATGATCAAACAACCTTTCCATTCGACATTGTATTCGATGAAATCGGAAGAATCCTTTATTGGTCCTGTGCGTTTTCAAATGTAATCAATTCCTATCATGTTGAGCTGGAATTAATAATGGGTCCAATCAATGAGCATGATTACTTGAAACCTCGACACTTGGCTATGCATACAGAGAAAAGATTGTTATTTTGGGTTGAAACTGGTGGTCCGTTCGGACATAAAATTGTTCACAGCAAATTAGATGGTAGCGGTACAAATAACATCATTGACCACTTAGACCCGGTCACAGCATTCACTATAGATA
>JABFQC010006314.1:0-10871 GCA_022817085.1 Psilanteris sp. ZL-2020 | reverse complement strand
TTGTTAACGTGGGACCTCAACTCGTTTTCGAGGTGGCAAAAAAACGAGTTGTGTTACTACACCAACAATTTAAATTGAAAATTAAAATTTGTTATGTTAAAATAATCTCCCATTAACAAAGAATCGCTTGAATCACTTACAGAAAATAAGTATGTTATTTAATAATTTAGTATTACAAAACACTAACTCCGTTACGTCAGGCTTGAAGCACCCCCTTAACAAAATATTCAGCTGTATGAATTTCATTTATTTACATATTAACAATTATCTCATATATCTGATAAATTTGTTTTATTACCTGACCTTTAAAGATTTGATCTAACACTTGAAATCTTTTTTTTCTATGTTTTATATAATTATGAAACATATATATATATATATATTTGTAGATGCACATTTTCTTATCCATTAATGATTATAAAAGCAATTATATTTGATAAGATTAATTCCCTCATTCTTTTATAATGGTAAATGAAACTATATATTACATTATATAAAATTACAAATTATGTTATTTAAGAGACAAACATCACAAATTGTCAAAGAAAAAATCAGCACAATTTTTCATTTTTATAAGTGTTAAACGTATTAACTTTAATATCAATTAAAATAATAATCTCAATACAATACAAAAAGTACAGAAAATTAAACTGCATTTAAATACCACTTCCAAATATAAAAAATGTTCTAATTTTTATTGTCTCTTATTTTATCTTTTACTGTGCGCCATTTCACGAAATCTTATAAATGAATTATTTGCAATTTTAATTTTTAGGTTAAACTACTCAAACTGAAAAGCGAACCACAGACCACAATCAGCGATTCTGAATCTCGGAGATCACTCAGCATATTTTGATTGACAATCGATCGATAATTTTATAAATTGCGTTTTTTCGAAGCTGTGGACCCGCCCTCTGTTATGAACATTTGTAGACGTGCAATATGTGCTAAGAGGGCGAAGAGTCAAATTGTGACGTGTCTGATAAAGCAACCGTTCAGCGTGCTCTGCACGCATGCGCAATGCGGCCTTACGTGGCATCCAATTTCTATTACAGTGCGATCATTATTCTTCATAATTCGCTCGTAAACATTGTTTGAAAATATTTTGTTTTGTTATGGTTCAAATAATCTCAAACGTTTCACGTAAGTGCATTGTTTATTTACGCCTATTATTCCACGAAGCAAATTATCAGGCAATCTGATTGTCATATGCATTGGCCAGTGCAAAATGGCTCGTTTTTCGTAGCTGACAGTATGACATGTTTAGGTCATTTAACAAATATTTCAGTTCATATGATACACTCGAAACTCTAAAATTCTTCCAGCAGTAGCAATCGGTGTAAAAATTAAATTTAGGTAATTTCAAAAGCATTGTTTCTGATTTCCAACAACTGTCAAATATAGCTGTCATATTTTCGATAAACACATTTTATTATTCATTATAACGCAAAAGTTCTTTATTTTTTATATGTGTTACAAATTAATTTTTACATTTGTTTTTTCTTTAACAAAATAATAAAAATCAGTCGAGCTTTTTTTGGATTAGAAGCAATTTCAGATTGCACTCTTTTTTTGCAAAATAATTTTTCTAAATTATCTGTTATACATTGAATCCAGTTTTGTTGTACCGTCTGCGTTTTTTGTAAATGAATTTGCAATTACTTTGATGACGTTCAAGGCATAAATATATATCACCATATGTTATTCAGATTTTCAAAAGAGAAAGGTTCTTGTGGTTTGATAATTTATGTTCCAATGACATCAGTTAATTGGAAATGTTTATCGAGTGGGTAATATATAAGGAAAAGATCGGAATTTTGTTTTGGAAAGCTTTAGTAAGATAAATAGGACTGAACTATTTATATTTAATTTGTTGCTTATTTTGTTTGAAATTATGTCAGATATATAAAACAGTTTGTTTCTTTGCATTTAATTTATTTTTAACATTTATTAATGTCATTATGTCTATTAATTTTTGTTAATAATTAGTTTCATATATTTTAATATATGAATTCAATATTTCACATCATATTAATTTTTAGCCATGTCCAATAGTGGAACACCCATGCCAATAAAGCCACCACATCCTTCACATGGACAAGAAATTCATGCTGCGCCACTGAATCAAAAAGAATCATCTATATCACAGTCTTCCAGTCATCAACCTTCAGAACATTCCGTTGGACCAACAGGACAAATCCTTAATCAATATTATATTAATCAGTCACCCCAGCTTCAACCTCAACCTAACATGCAAAGAACTCAATACCAACCAGGTCCACCTTTGCCTGGATAAATGCCACAAATGCCACCTCCGCAGGGCCAAATGCCACCAGGCCCCCCTAATCAGTTTAATTCTATGAGCATGCCACTTCAAAAATCTACAGGTATATATTTGTTTTTCATTTTATTCTTATATTTGAGTACAACACATGTATCATTTTATGACAGATATTAATTTTGGTAAAATAAGAAAGATATGTTTAGAATATCTAGAATTGTTCAATGTAAATAAATAATTTCAAATAAAAAGTGTTAAAAGTGTAATTTTTGAAAAGGTTATATGTATATTTGATTACAAATGATTGAATTATTTATTAAAAGCAATTGTGTAAACGGAAAACTAAAGTCATTATAAATTTAACTCATCGATTTGTCTTTAATGATATAAATATTACATTATTTTTATTTCGTATTCTCTAATAATTTGTATTTTTAACTGAAGTAATATTTTATTAACAACTACAATTTAATAGTAACTTTAATATAGCTTGATAAGAAAGTATGTTTCTTTCTGCTTCATTTGATTTTTATTGTTATTTATATATTGACACATGTATATTTAATATGAAAGTTTTCTTTAAAAGTCTACATATGTATTATGAAATTATTGGTTATATAAAATATTTATTATAATAAATAAATGAAATATAAAATAAATAGTTTATAAATATTATAAATGAATGATGCAAGTATTTATTTTAATGACTATTTGTTTGTGACATCAGGTCCACCACCACAAAGTCAACCCAATATTATAGGACAACAATATTTGGCCAGGCCTCCTGTTCATGTTCAATCAAATATGCCTATGTCTGGACCCCCACAAAATATTATGTCAGGACCTCCACAAAATAATATGTTAGGACCTCCACAAAGTAATATATCAGGACCTCCACAAAACAATATGTCAGGACCTCCACAAAATAATATGCCAGGACCTCCACAAAATAATATGCCAGGACCTCCGCCAAACAATATGCCAGGCCCTCCACAAAATAATTTACCAGGACCTCCTCAAAATAATATGCCAGGACCTCCACAAAATAACATGCCAGGACCTCCACAGAATAACATGCAAAGACATCCACAAAATAACATGCCAGGTTCTCCACAGAACAGCATGTCAGGTCCACCACAGAATAGTATGACAGGAACTCCTTTATCTCCAACACAACATAATTTACCACCTCAAAATAATTTACCTAAACCTCATATGCCAGGATTGATACCAACAATGACTGGATTTCCAGTAAATCAGGATAACAAGTCTACGTCTATGCTTCAAAATAGCATGGCTGCTATGTCTTTGTCTAGTTCTGGTCCTGAATTACAGAATAATATGCTCAGTAGACCGCCAATGAATGCAATGAATCAGCCAAGTGGTATTTATGGCTCCAATTTGTCAGGGCCTCCTCTTCCAGGACAGCAAAATAATTTGATGCCTGGACAACAAGATACTTCGGATTTAGGTTACAATTCAAGTCCAAATATGCCTCCTAGACCTATGCCAGGTCAGCATAATTTACAACCTCATTTAATGTCACCATCGAATCCAATGGCACAACCAGGATATATGCCTGGGCAAAGACAACAGTTCCCTCCAGGTTCACCTTTACCAGATCAAAACTTAGGAGGCAATACAATGATGCAACAGCCACCTATGCAAACCTATCCACAGGGATATCAACAACAAAAACATGGTTACCAACATCCCCAGCAGGTACTTGAACATAAACATTCAAATTATATTTTATTAACTAATATTAGTATTACTACTAATTACTATTAGACATTAAATATTTTAAAAATTTTCAGTATGTACTTGTGATATTAATATTTTTAATAATTTTCTAATCAGTTATTTTATCAGTTTAATAAAAATTACATCAACATCAGATTTTAGTAAAAAAAAATGTACTATGTTTATGTAAATCGAAAATATTTCACTAATTTATTTGCAAAATTCTTTTCTTTTATATGCAATTTTAATTTGTACTTTATTTTATTTATTTTATTAAGTATATTTTATGATACTTTATATACACATGTTAAAGTAATGTAAAAAATATATTACAAGCAGAACATAAAGTATAATAATTATAATACATTGTTAATAATGCACTAAGTCCGGACGTTATAAGTGGTAAGATATTAATTATTATTTTTATTTCTCAGAATATGTATAATCAAAGAAGTCCTTATCCAGATACAGGTCCTGGAGGATATAACCCCGGAATGTCCCTTCAGCAACAGTCTAGGAGACTGGATCCTGATCAAATGCCAAGTCCTGTAAATATTTTATTATATAAAATTCAAATTATATAATATATGTGAAATAACTTTATATCAATATTTTTCAATTAATTTAGATTCAAGTAATACAAAATGATCAAAGTACAAGAGGAGGACCATTTTATACAAATCAAAAAGGTTTAGTACCACCTCTTGTAACGACAAAATTCACTGTTGAAGATCAAGGCAATGCTTCTCCAAGATATATAAGATCAACTATTTATACGGTTCCTACTACATCAGATATATTGAAACAGGTAAATTAAAATAAAATATGATCATTTATTAAATGAATAATTTATGTAATTTAAATCGTCCCATATGTATTATTTTTGGACTTATTTTATTTCATTTCATAGAGTTACGTTCCATTTGGTCTTATTGTGAGTCCAATGGCTCGTGCAGGACCAGATGAATACGAACCTATGATAGTGAATATGGGAGAGATTGGTCCAGTTCGTTGTACAAGGTGTAAAGCTTATATGTGTCCATTTATGCAATTTATCGATGCTGGAAAACGTTTTCAGTGTATGTTTTGTAAAGTTACAACAGAAGGTTAGTAAATTATAAGATTTAATTATTGGATTAATTTATATTCATTTACTTATGCTATGTCTTTTCTTATTTAGTTCCACCAGAATATTTCCAACATTTGGATTATACTGGCCAACGTATGGATCGTCAAGAAAGACCAGAATTGATGTTAGGAACTTATGAATATGTAGCAACAAAGGATTATTGTCGTGTAAGTATATATATTATTATTATTATACATCTTTATACAATAATGTAATTAAAGAATTATTACTCAATTTATTTGATTAGTAAATAGTCTTGTTTGTCAGACCAAACTTTTATTAATAGCAACAAGTTAAAGAAAAGTTTAACATTAAAATTAAATTTAATAAATACATATTATGTTTGTTGAAGTAATAATTGTAATAATATTTTTCTTTCCAGAACAATACTTTCCCTAAACCACCAGCAATTATCTTTGTGATCGATGTGTCTTACAACAATATTAAGTCAGGTTTGGTTAATTTGATTTGCGGAAGAATGAAGGAGATAATTCGAAATTTGCCTGTTGACGTTGGTCAGGAAAAGTCAAATATGAAAATTGGCTTTATCACTTACAACAATACGGTGCACTTTTATAATATCAAACAGTGCCTTGCTCAACCCCAGATGATGATAGTCGGTGATGTTCAGGATGTGTTTATGCCATTGCTTGACGGTTTTCTATGTGATCCTGAAGAAAGCGAAGTTGTTATTGATAGTCTCATGGTTCAAATACCAACAATGTTTGCACAAACGAGAGAAACAGAAACAATTTTGGCACCAGCAATCCAAGCTGGTTTGGAAGCTTTGAAGGTATTATATTAACGTTATTGTTTTGATTTATTATTTATTTTTGCAGATTTTATTAGAAAATGTATGATTACAAATTTAATTATTTTAAAGGCATCAGAATGTGTCGGAAAATTAATGGTATTTCATTCATCATTACCAATCGCTGAAGCTCCGGGTAAACTGAAAAATAGGGATGACAGAAAACTGCTGGGAACAGATAAAGAAAAAAACGTTCTTGGTAAATACTATATATACATTTATTTATTTCTTTTTTAAATGTGTGTTATTATATGCATTAGACATAATTATAATAATTATATAATTATTATTTTAGCTCCGCAAAATAATGTTTATAATAATTTGGGTCAAGATTGTGTTAGTTCAGGATGCAGTGTTGATCTTTTCTTGTTCAACAACTCTTATATTGATATACCAACGATAAGTCAAGTTTGTAGATTGACTGGTGGTCAAGTTTATAAATACACGTACTTCCAAGTATGTTATATCATAGTTACTTATTTCACATCGAATTATATTGAAATGAAGTTGAATAGTATATTGTAAACTTTATAACTTTAGGCTGAATTTGATGGTGGTAGATTTATAACTGATGTTATAAATAATATCAGGAGACCTGTAGCTTACGATGCAGTGATGCGCATACGAACTTCTACTGGAGTTAGGGCAACTGATTTTTATGGACACTTTTTCATGTCGAATACAACAGATATGGATATTGCCTGCATTGATTCTGATAAAGTAATGTTTTATTGAACTTTTAAGTATTATTATTAAGTTTGAAAATAACAAAGTATTTTTATTCATGTTTTATTTTTGTATATCAAAATGTGTAATGATTATTTAAATTACGAGCTGTTTTTATTTTAGAATTGAATTTTTTGCAGGCTGTAGCTGTAGAAATAAAACACGATGACAAATTAACGGAAGAAGAGGGCGTATATATCCAAGTTGCTCTTTTATATACTTCTTGCAGTGGTATTAGAAGATTGAGAATAATTAATCTCAGTCTGAAGACATCATCTCAGTTAGCTGAATTATATCGTGCATGCGAGTTAGATGCTATTATGAATTTCTTTGCAAAACAAAGTAATGCTATATTTATTATATTATTTATATATTAAACATACATATAAAATAATATATTTTGAATATATTTTTTTATATTATGAAATACAAAATTAATGCTCAAAAGACTCAAAATTGGAATTTTGTATTAATAAAAACAAATACTAAAATTAATTACATATATTTATAAGTAATTTAAGTTTCTATTAACTTATAATTTTACTTTTAAACAAAATGATTAATTTGTGTAATTATTTAATTACAGGTGTATTCAAAATAACGGATTCAACGCCAAAAGCAATCAAAGATAACTTGATATCTCGATGTGCTAATATATTGGCTGCTTATAGAAAAAATTGTGCCTCCCATCCATCTGGTAGTGGACAATTAATACTTCCAGAATGTATGAAACTTTTACCGCTTTATATTAACTCATTGATTAAAAGCGATGCTCTATCTGGTGGTATGTTAAATTTATACAATTTGAATACTTCATAAATTAAGTAATATTTTTAATATGAAATTAAGGATGCTGATAGTTATTGCAGATAAATATTGTAAAATGAATCAATTAAATCTGTACAAATGTAGATATTTTATTACGTAACATAAACATAGTTTCAAATGTTTTACTGTCAACGATATAAATGAAAAAAATTAATCATATGAAATTAATTTTAGGTCCAGATATGACGATCGATGACAGAGCTTTTATAATGCAAGCTGTTGCATTTATGACTGTTAAAGCATCAGTGACATTCATTTATCCAAGGTTAATTTCCTTGCATGATGTAGATACTGAGAGTACAGACATACCTCAGATGATACGTTGTTCAGCTGATAAATTTACAGATGATGGAGCTTATTTGCTTGGTATTTAATATTTATTAATAATAATTAGATTACTTATAAGTTAACTGAAATTATTTGGAAATTAATGTGTTTTTAACATTCTGAATTTACTATTTATTATAAAATGTTGGTTTAATGGTGAACAATATTTAATTCTTCTCTAATTATTGAAATCTTATTATTCACTTAAATTATTTACATTTAATTAATACAGTTAATATTAAATAGAAATTTAATATTAAATTTTATAATAAATTTAACTAATATTTTGTTTTTAAAACAGAAAATGGAATACATATGTTTTTGTGGTTGGGATCTGCGTTGAGTCCACAATGGGTGCAATCAGTTTTTGGCAGTCCATCTGTTGCTCATATAGATGTAAATCAAACCGTTATTCCAGTGCTGGATAATCCTCTTAACAAACGAATTCATGATATCATTGCACGCATACGAGCCAAGCGTGTTTACTCTATGCGGGTAAGTCTTAATAAGTATTGATACTTGTTAATTTAAAAAAATCGAATTATAATTGTGTATAAAATGAATATTAATATTAATCAAAAATGTCTTTTACAGTTAACGTTAGTTCGACAAAGAGATAAGATGGAAATTGTTTTGAGACATTTCTTGGTAGAAGATCGAGGTAATGAGGGCAACACAAGTTACATTGACTTTTTATGTCACATGCATAAAGAAATTAGATCGATTCTTAGTTAATAAATTTTCATGAATAAAAAGAGTATCGTCATCATACCCGTTTATCGGCATTCCAGCAAACTAATTGTATTGTCAATCTTGTTATCTTGTCTTTTGTTACAAAAGCAATCAAGTTTAACAATAATAAAAGGAAGTGTCGAAAAATATATATATATAACAAATAAATATACAAAGAAACTTATTATGAAAATTTAATTCAAAATTTGACATATAAAAAAAACTCACAGAAACGAAGTTACACTAATTCACATAGATATGTATATGTATGAATTGATGTGTACACTTTGGCATGTATATACACAAATGTATACATATACATATTATCATTTACTCTTAAACGTAACATTGTATTATTAATATATGTTATTTTAATTAAAACAATGTCAGACATATAAATATGTATTCTTTAATATACCACAAAATGATTGTAGATTTGTATACTATAGTATAATTTCAGATATTGTATTGTTTGTTATTTGAAATTTTCATTTGCTTCTATATTATTTTTTTTATTGAAATATTTTATAATGAATATATGTAAAATAAACCTCAGTGAGTTGAATGTCTATAATTTCACTATAAGGTCTTATTCATAGAACATGCTAGGTATAATAAAATTGTATTTTTTACAGTGAAATATATTATTATTTGAATCAACTTTTCAATTTGTGTATTACTTGTGTTGTGTATAAATAAAATAAACTTACAAACATTTATTTCTTTTCTTCTTCTAAATTATATGTATTTTACACTTGGTACTTAACATTACACATTCATTTCATTTAATCACAATATAAAAGTAAGTCTTTGTTCTGCACTTTAATTTTGTATTGCACTTTTGTTTGGTCAAATTACTTTTGATTGTGCAATTCCGTTATTTTGCGAATTCGAATGTGGTGTTTGATCTTGTGCTGCTTGAAGTAACCTCGTGCGTCTCCTCGTGTAATGTTGCCACAGAAGAATTTGCTGGTCATCAATGAATTTTGTACATTGTGAATTGACAACCTCTCGTCGAAAATGTTCATATTGTAATAAGTCCAAAAAATATAGACACATTGGATATTTTAGGAATTTTGCATATTCCGGTTCCTTCCAGTACAATAAATACTTCAAATAATTAACAAAAGTCGGATCTTTAAAGTATCCTCGCTGAGCCAGGACTAAAATGATATAAAATATAGATATTAGTCAGGAATAGAAACGATTATAAATTACTTAAGCAATTGTGAATTTTTATTTATAAAAAATGTATTTTTAAATTAAGTAATAATAATAGTAGCATTAATAATACTCACTGAAAGTAAATATTAATTTTTTAATATGGTATTGGAATTTTATATTAACAAATATAAAAATACAAAAAAATATTGACAATATGTTGAAAATACATAATCCAATTTTAAGAATTCACGTAAAGTAATGGTTTAAATTACTTACAATTAAGATAATTAGGATTTGCAAGGCATTGTACAAATTCCAATTCAATTTGGAATCTCAACCTTTGTTGTTCATCTGTTTCTGGACCACCTGAATATATAATTGTTATATTAATAAATAAGTTATAAATCATACAAACTATTCTTTATGTATATTTTAGAAAATACTAATATTAATAAACAATCATTGACATTAAATTGGTATTATTTAATATATTAAAAATATTTATATTTATTAATTAAATTAAAGATTATGTTTTGAATTTTAAATAGTATATATATAAAACAAAAAGTTGTTTTAATTCATCTAAAATAAATAAATAAAATTATATATATATATTGTTTAAATTTATATACATTTATATTGATCTAATAAATTATAAATATAAAATTTTATTAAATAATCTATCATAAGTATTATTTTTATGAAATATTTGATGAATTTGTATATTATTTAAGTTTATTTAAAAACATAGTTTTATATTGTAATATAATTTTATTAGAAATTATTTATACAACATTTTATCTTGTTTTCAAATAATAAACATTATTTAAACATTATTTATAGGTAAAATTTTTTTGTTAATTATGGCAAGACCAGAATATTTGATAATTTGTGATATAATGTAATAAATCTTAAAGAAGTAATTAGTTAAGATTAATGCATAAAATAATATTGAATACTTTAGGAACATATATTTTCGTTTAACAGATGAAATATTAATTTACAGTGAAAGCACTGCTACCTGTTAGTATACTATTTTTTTAGCAACTACTTAAGTTTTGTTATTGTTTATTTGGACATTTGAAAAATTGTATATTTTTTAATTAGACGTTTATGTTACTATATATCTG
>JABFQC010006313.1:0-10871 GCA_022817085.1 Psilanteris sp. ZL-2020 | reverse complement strand
ACACAAGACGTATGCTCTGCTCTGCCATAAATTAAGGCGCTCCTTTATTTTTATTTATCTCTAACCATTAATTCGATCCATCAAAGGGCACAATGGAACGGGGGTCGGGGGAGTCATCGTAGCCCCAGGGTGTACAAAAGTCTGACAGGTTCCCCGTGCCGAACAAGCCTTTGTACCCATTCAAACAAAACGGACTCCGGGCGGCACAGATTTTCCTTACATCTGAAATTCGGGTATTCAAATTTTTTCCAAAAATAAATGCATTTTACCGACTAAGATTAGCGAGCGCGTTATACCCACGCCGAGGAATAGTCATAATTTTAACATAATTGCCACACTTCAAATGCATTTTCAACTCAAATAAAAAATTTCATTTTCAACATTTCTGTCCAATAATGCTGTATCGTTATTATTGTTATTATATATACGCCATGGATATATTTAAGTTCACGTACAATGCCTCGTACATAATTTGCTTTTTCCACAATTACCGTTCTTAGCTATAATTTGACGCATTGTACTATTCATTTCCTTTGAATCTTTATATCGCTTTATCGCCACGGTGTACTTAATTTACTGTAAAATATGCCACGTTTTAATAGTAAAAACAATTCGTTAGATACTTTATGCTTTCATAAACCGGTCATTTTGATTCGCCGAGTACACTTTTATGGCGCAAACAAATACTGTTTTGTTACGCCAAACGAATTCGTCAGCGCAAAAATTGACTAATATACGAGCCGACGAAAATTCATTTCCGATCCAGCGGTATCTTATCTCGTCTGTTTTACCGACGACATTACTTTGCTCCACATTTCGCACGGCCACAACAGTTCGGCTCAATTCGTTCCAGTAATTTTTTCGATCCCCAAACATTATTTCTGTTCCGTATTAAAAGAAACCGTGCGGAATATTTATCGTTTCCTGATATAATCGAAGTTAAATGCGAGGGAAAAAAAACCATGCATTAACGCTATAACGGTGTTTTGATTATCGCCGTGTGCGCGGCGCGCGCAATCTTTGCATACAATTTATAAGCGCGGATGAAAATCGACGAACCGTTTCGCACCTTATTTTGATAATATAATTTGGTTGAATGTACGCTCCTGGAGCGAAGGGTGCCGTGAGGGTGCGTGGACGTAAGCGAGCGAGCGAGCGAAGCGCGATCGGAGGAGGCGGCGGAGCGGGTGCGGGCAGGCGGAGGGGGAGCGAGGCCTTTAGGGCAACCGGACCCGAATAGAAGGTCGAGCACCCTCCGGCTCCGGCGCACCGGCGCGTTCCGATTGGCCGAAGGGCAACGCACCTGGTGCGCAGCTGCCAGCTGCTCTGACCGCCGCATTAATGCATGCTCGCGTACGCGCGTGCGCGTACCCGGCACCGCTACGAAACGCGCACGTTTTCTCCTTCGTTTTCGAACCGACAGTTTTTTTTCTCTCTTTCATTCGCCCTCTCTTTCTTTCGTACCTTCTTTCGCCACGCGCAACATCTCTAGCCAATTTTGCTTCGGATTTCGGTTTTCGACTCCCCGAGTTTTGAGGTCAGCTCTAAAATAACGAATCCTTCGTGTTTTACGCCAACACGCCGACGATATTAATAGAAATGTTTCTCTTCTATTACAACATCCTACGTGCGCGCGGGATATGAAAAGTCCTATCAAACGATAAACATAAACTCCCAGGCGGTCGGGCATAACGCGTCCAAAAAATGGTGCGCTTGAGTCGCGCGCTTCGGTCGCGTTGTCGGGCGCAAATCCGAGCGCGCGCGGATAAACCGGAACCATTGCATTTTGTGGGTCGCGTTCGGTTAAGGGTTCTTTGTTTAATTTCGAGATCCGTAGCCGGGCGCGACCGATTCGTGAGGCTGCACAATTTGGCTTCGTCAAAGGAATCCTGCGAGTTTCTCTTCGACACAAAAATGCAGGCGCTCAGAAGTTAACGCGTTGGTCAAATTTCGGTGTTTACGTTTCACTTTCTTCAAACTGCATTTTCGAACGCCCGCCATTGTTCGGGAAAAAGCGAATGTCGGCCAGACAATGCGTTGACTTTTGACCATAACCGTTTTCAATACAATACTTTCTTTTCCCGGGGCGCCGCAGGTATTAACCCCGAAGACCTCATCAGTCAAAATGTTAATTTAAGACATTTTTCGCTTTCGCGGCGTTATACTAAAACGATAACGTTCGACGCCGCGAATGACAAACGTGTTTACGACGCGATTACTTTTTTTGTACGCAAAAGTGCTTTTCATTTCAAAACGAATATACACGCGCGTTTAATTGATACGTTACAAAAATACTCGGTTAAACAGAAATGTTTGAACAGTCAATATTTAATCGTTTATCGCAAACACGTTCAAGACGCTCGCAGCGTAAACAATCTCGCGCAAAAAATTATACATACAAATAACAATCGAACAACGCGATCGGTTGAAAATCGAAAACTGAGGCCCGCAGCCGGGAGCGTTCATTAGGCGCGATTGAAACGCGTTTCTCGTTGGATCGACGTCGAGAAATAAGTCACGGACGGGGCAGTTGCGATGGCACTCGGTGGAATCGAATATTTTTTTTTTTTATGAAACCGGAGTAACTGAGACGTCCGTCGGATTGGCGCATCCATTACGAGGGCGCGATGCCGGTACATCGTTCGACGCATAACAAAGCCAAGCGGTATCAGGATGTAAACGCGCTCGCCGGCATTGGTGAATATTTATGACGACGACGTTGAAGAGTCGCTCGAAAATAAGACGATAGGGGTCAGGCGCGCGGCTCGAGGCGAACGAACACCGCGAAACGACGCGACCTCGCCATCAGCGCCGAAACAATGACGGGCTCGGCGGCTCGCTTTCGTCCGGATTAGCGGTGGATTTCAAGCGGACGACCGGTTCTCGTCGCGCTAATCGTCCCTGCTTCACGCACGAAGCCGCATTAAAGAGCCGACGCGAAACAATACCCGACGCGCGCCGCGTCAGATAAGAGCTTACTCGCTGATAAAGCGCAATCGATTTTTCAATTATGCCATCACGTTAATCGCGCGACTTTACCGATTCGCCTTTCGAGAATAAACTCGTAACGAAACATGACACGAACGCGTAATCGTTCTCGTTGATTACAGAAATTGATACGATCATCCGACCGTAAGTTTTCTTGAGTAAACACCGCTTGCTCGAAATTGATTGCCAAACTCGAAATTCGCGCCATTAGGTCGGAACCGGCGAAAAGCGTGACTGTTTTTTTTCTTCTTTCTTTTCGACGCGTGTTCTTCAAACGCGACCCGCCGACGAGCCGTTTAACAATCATTTTCATCGACTAATCATTTGGTTAACAATTACACGCGCGCAGTCTGAATTTATGCTTCGAAAACGACCAACGTAGTGGCGCGATTCCGGCTAACTGTTCGAATGAAATTGACTGCTTCTACGGAAAAGTGCGAGAAACTTTTACATTGACGATGGGGTTTTTTTTTCTTCCTCGTTTTTCCGTTGTCGTAAAAATGAAAATAAACTAAAGAAAAGAAAGAAAGGAAAGAATATATATACCTTTTCGTAAATTCAACATTTTTTTGTTCTTTTGTCGCGGGACACTTGTACAAAGAATAAATTAACTTCTTCGTTCGTCGGAGCCAGTAATCGAATTTCAGTCGCTCAACACTTGATCAAATAATTCTTCACACACACAACAACAACGCATTTCGTACGTAATGAATGAAGAAGATAAGAATTCGCGAACTATCGGCCGAATCGTTATGCAATCGGGCGCTAAACGCCGTCACGTGACCGAAAATTCGACGCGTAATAAATATGTATAATGGAAAAAGGCTAACGATCTATTTATAATTCGACGAGTGTCGTTTAAGCAAGATCACGATGTTAATCAAGCAGCGCTCGCATCGTAGCGAAATTGCGCCCCGTATGTACGCGCGCAACCGTACTTTTAAAAGTTTAAAATAATTGCGCCGCGTAGAAATAACAACTTACGTATCTCGGGTGTGATAAGTGATGATGGAAAAGCAAATCAATGACTCACCTGGAAAAGAAAAAAAGAAACGTCACATTAGTAACAATAAACATTGTTTGGTTCGAGACTTAAGTTTACGATGTTTGCAATGAAACGCAGTTTGAATGATATAAAGGTGGAGACGCGTAATATATATATATATATATGTGAGCAGCGTAAATGGTTTTAATTGATTGATATCTGGCGATTTTAATAGCCACGGTTCGTAGAGTAATAATTTAATTTATTGATACTATCAACGTGCTCGGCGCGCGGTTAGCGTTGAAAATGATCTGAAATTTCTCAAAAGAAAACGTTCCCCGTCCGCAATTTCATAATGCACTTTATTAAAGTTTACGCTCGACACGTTTGCGAGCTGAGCGCGGCAAAAAAAAGCGAATTCAAATTACAGAATGATTGCCGCATCGCAAGGTCTACATAATTTAAACGCGCGCGGCTTTAATTGATGTCGGCGAGTCGCGCGTAATCTGGATTTCCAGTGCAATTGAGATAAATCGCGTTTCGAAACGCACCATGCATGCGCTATATCTCGAGACAGACACGGAAGGGTACTGAGGCAGTCACGAAATCTCGCTGGAAATCTTCGGGAAATCGGAAACCAGGCGCAATTTAAGTTCTGACTGCCGAAACATTCAAGACTGCCGTGCGCGCACGAGAAAATAAGACGGAAATGGAAAAGCGCGCGGCAAATTAAACCAACAAATAACGCGCCGGTTATTCGGACGGCCTCGGCCGACGACAAAGCGCCCCGAGTGGCTCGACTCGGCAAAACGAAGACCAATTGTTTCGCCCGCGGTGCGATCGCGTCCTCGATATAACAAACTCGAATGGAATTGCAGCGAGCGTCGTGCACGCGCGGGCAATAAGCGAACGCGTTTGCGAAATCGATCTCCCGGATATAGGTCTGCTTCCGCGCTCAAATTTTGCGTTTCACGTATACGTACGAGCACAATACGTCTGACTTTCTCGAGTAACGCTAATTCCGCTCAAGGTACCACTGCCGTTCGTCAAATTAAACAGTCGGATTTCGTAATAAAACGGGATGAAATACGAGACGCCGTGTTTTTTTTCGGGTTTGATTCAGGTCGTGCGACGTGTATTACAATTTGTTACGCTGCATGCGCAAAATTTATACATATATATATATTCGAATCGAAATTATTCTTGTCGAATAAACTCGCGAATTCGACGACTAAAAATAACGTCTATATCGCTCGTGTCAATTATTATCCAATTATTTTATTTTATTAGCCAAATGAACCGACCAAAGCAATATTAA
Organism: Psilanteris sp. ZL-2020; assembly: GCA_022817085.1. NCBI lineage: Eukaryota > Metazoa > Arthropoda > Insecta > Hymenoptera > Scelionidae > Psilanteris > Psilanteris sp. ZL-2020. The sequence continues at coordinate 5,580 of JABFQC010006313.1, read as the reverse complement.
ACGTACAATTATTTGATAAATCGATTCTGTATATAAAATGACGTGTACTTCTTTTAATGCACACACGCTCATTTATTGATACTGCAGATCGCAATTGTGATATCATTTAATGTGATGTTTGCGTTACAGTAAACCATAGATGTATGATTATTAACACGTTACATGATTCCAATTTCAACCTGAGAAATAGTTTACGCTGACGGAGATGTACGATTTACAATTGGTCGCCGACGAGCGTGGCTCCGAATCGGAAATATTTATATCGCGCGGTTTGGACATTGTTAAACAGCGCGTCTTCAATTTCATACGAGCACCGCTTTACAAACAAGAGAGCGATAATATGACAAATTCGTACTTCAATGTCGGATCGTTAAGTGATACATCTCAAACAAACACGATTTAATGTCAACTAAAGTTTGTTACCGATTTGGATGGGATTGATCGGTGCGCGCGTGACTGTGCCGGACGCAAATGTGTTAATAAATGCGAAACGCAAATGACGCGATTGGACGGCGCCAAGAGGCTATTCAAAATTGCCGCGAAATATAATATTCCGAATCGATCGGTTGAACTCGTCCAGTCCGTTGTACGGACTAAACGATTGCAATTGCAACGTAATCAGCTTTAAGCAATAGGAATATTGCATCGCGCGTATGCGGAAATTCGACGATAATGGGAATAAAGGTTGCGGGGCGGGGAGAGGACTAAATTCGGAGACGTCTGTATTAGTACCGTGTGCCAGCTATATTGATGTGACTCCGCGTCCAAACTTATACATCCTCAAGTATGCGCGCGCGCATGTGTGTTATTCGTACGTACGCTGTGTTATCAGCATCACGTGCGCGCGTGTTTCCTTATCAACTGCGTATATACACAAATCATTATTTTGGACACGAACATCGGCGACAAGAACCGGCCGCGAACTACATTGGCCCGCGCATGGATAAAAAGCGCATTTCCATAACTCACTACGGATTCGAACCTGTATCGCGCGGGAATTTGGATAAATGTTTGCGATAAATGTAGCCACTTAAGAGAGTCTTGAAAAGTCGCCGCGACTCAGAAGTTCGATTCCGTCAAAGTTTATTTCGTTATTTACGAAGACGAATGGAGCAATTGTCCCGTGTAACAATGAAAGTATGTGTATATACATATACATTTACAAGTGAACCACACAAATTTCAACACGGAGAAAACGTTTTATCAAAAATGACTATATTTACTACCACTCGTAAGATGGAGTTTTTGAAAATAAAGATTTTGCTATATTTAATTTCAGTAGTGCAGACATCCTACGAATAATTACTATATTATATAGTAATCTATACAGTAATAAAGAGTATTATTTTCATTTTTAAAAGCCTCATCCAACTGTAGTACACGGAGAAAAAATGTATTAAAAATTACTCATCAAAATAGCAAATATATGACAGTGATGTACAATATTGAAATGGTACATAAAATATCAGAAATATCTGATATTTCTAAAATAATAAGTAAATTTCACAAAAATACACGTAATTTGTACTAATTTTATATGTACTATTTCAAAATAGAACACTACACTGAGAGAAATAATGTATTAAATATTACAACGTATACGATGAATCCTATGACGGCAGTGTTATACTGTGATAATTGCATAAAACGTTGTAATATGTGTTGAAAATGTTTCAGTAAATGTACCTCACGTTGTAATTTTTAAAACTTAAATTGTGCTTATTGAAACTTTTTTTGCAATTATCACAATATAACACTGCCATCATGGGATTCATCGTATACGTTGTAATATTTCATACATCATTTCTTTCAGTGTACTGTCACACATTTGATATTTTATGAGTAATTTTTAAGTTTTTTTTTCCGTGTAGTAAATATAGTATTTCTTGATAAAACGTTTTCTCCGTGAATCCAACTCGTTGGATTGAACGTAAACTATTTAGCAAAATAATACCTTAATATATAAAAATATTAACCTTACAATATATTTTTTTTATTTCGAAATTGTGTTATTCCGCGTGATACGAGCAGAGAATTACAAAACGATGAATGACAATTAGTCCAAGTGCAACTGATGTACGCGCGTATACACGACTTGCTCCGAAAAAATCTATATCCTATATACTTTGAAACGATACGCTAATGCCGTAACTTAAACCAATTTCATTTGGAAAACACAATGCTGTTAGCTGGAAGCCATATAATGCCGTCGATATAAAAGTATAGCGTGACGAAATAAAATTTTGATCGTGAATTATTACATCAAAGTTATGGCTTGAATAGAACGACACTTCGGTACACGACAAACTCAAGAATGATCGCCGTCGTCATGTCGTAATGCAACGTTACGTTCAATACACAATACGTCGCGCGGATATGTGGTATTGCACAGTTAACTATTACGATATATTCGCCCGCTTTGTTATTTCTCGAATCGTTCGAATGAAAATACGCCGGGTTGCGTTTAATAAAAATCAATTTCAAAATCGTTTGCAACGAGTTCAACTGGCGCGCTGACGGAATTCGCCGCGAATTTGCATTAATTCTAGTAGAATAAAGGAGGAAGCAAAATTATTTATCTTGCGAATTCGTGATGATCGTATGCGGCACGCGTGTTTAAGGTTGTACAATCATTAAGATCGGTCCGAGAAATAGATAGCTGAAACGATGAGGTTTATAATCGTCGAAACTATTATCTCAGATAGCAAGTTTAACTACGCACGGAAAGTCAAAAGTTTACCTATGTAAACGATCGATTTAACTATATCAGGATTGATTTGGAAAGATATAGATAATACGCAGCATCTGTATCAATACAAAAATTGACCATTCGATATATATATTGTGGAATCAATTGTCGAAACAAATAGAATATTAAAACAAATATATAATCAATTATTAATATATTTATAAAACCTATGTTTATATCTCCGAGTCATAAAACGTACGCTTTACTTTAGTAGGATTAACAATTCAATTTCAACGACTTCAGAAATATCGTTTCGAACCAACTATATAATTTTATTTTAAACAAACGTGTTTTATAACTGCTACTTAGTTTCAATTCAATTCAAATCTTTATATGTATCAATAATTAACAAACGCTAATTGTGATATACAAGTCTTTTTTTCGCTACATCTTTTGTCAGCTTATTTCTCGTCTTAACAAATTAAAATTGGATTACGTAAAAACGTGTCATAAATACGTCCAATGCTTTAAAACGATCGCAATGTATTCTCGAAGTAAACTTAACGAGAAGTAGATAAAAATGTTTGAATAAGAAAACATATTTAATTAACGAGGAACAATTCGATCAAAATTTAACCAGCAAATCGTATGCGATTCATTGACTTTTTACGCGTTTCTATTACTATTCAGATATCCCTAAAATAGTGTTCCGGGCTATAATTCTTGGTGCGTTTTCAGAATGTTGAACGTGTCATCGAAATAACCCGAAAATATATTTAATTTCATTTCTTGTACATTTTAAAAATAATTATGATATACTAAGAATATCTTGCGAAGGTTCCAAGAAGTATGTTATTCTATTAAGGAAGATTGATAATTCGGCAAGTGCGAACAAGTACGACGGACGTAATAGGAATTCTGCTAAAGGTAAAAAGATAATTTTACGCGACGAAGTGACGGGACGCGGCGCGCAGCATCATTTGGATTGCAAAAATAACAACGGATCAAATGGCGCTTTTAACGATCGAATCTTGGTGTCAATATTGCGACAAGCTAATTCACGCGCCTGTAAGTGTCACGCGTAAGGTCAAACGAAGGTCGTAAACCGAGCGATGCATAAATAAATCGCGACTTCATAATTACTCGCTTTGTTCATCGATTCGCTGTATAAACAAACTTGGATCGTTAACATTTCTGTCTTCTAACTTGTTTATCGAGCCGGAATGTAAATACGGCTCGCGTGACGTTATATACCCCCAGAAAATGACTTGTAAGAATAACAACTGTACCGTTACTCCGAACGAAAATTTGTGGAAACAGAGCCGGTCGTTTATAGACAAAAAAAAACGAAAAAAAAAATTATGTTGACAGGACGAATCGGCGTCCTCTGAATTTTGTCGAAAATTTTGAATAACGGCGAGCGTAAGAATAGGGGAGGACGTTTTTCACACGACGGAAACAAAAACCTAAATAAACAGCCAGAGAGTCAACAAAAGCGGTCCACGTAGAATCCTAGTTGCTTGATAATCCGAGATCCGACAACAATTTTCGTGCGATTTCTCGAAAATCATTCCCATAAATTATCCCTCGCCGAACTATTCGCTTAAATCAAGCTGCCATTCTTTGCAAGGCCCGAGAAAATGAATTGCACTTTTTGCATGAGCCTTTTGACTTGCATTTTGACACGACGATTCATCACCTCGACTAATGTGATTGATATTCCCTTAATTGACGCATCATTATCGGACTCTTCAATTATATACGTATCAAGCGAACTAAAATTTCGTGTCTTACGCTCGAACGCTAACCAAAACAAAACTCCTTAACTGTATCTGCGGTCGTTTAATTGCCATTATTGTGTTATTAAAATAAAATAATAACGAGTCCGTAGTAATGTGCAACACAATTGAATTGATTAAATTGCAACGAAACTAATCACCTAAGAGGGACGCGCAAGCGCACGGCAGTGTACGGTGAAAAAGAAATTTTACCTCGAATATTAAGAAGACATAATGTTTCATTGGACGAATTATTACGAAATCCATTTATACTATTTATTTGCAGAGAAACGGTATATCGACAGACAAACCGAATATATAAGTTGGTCAAAAGACAAATTCAATCGATCGAGGAGAAAGACACGGTTTTAATAAAACCCGTCTTTAATTTGAAAGTACAAATTCAAGCGCGAAATATCCCCGCGTCAAACGTATATCTATATATGAGAACGAAAAACGTGAGCACTAAAATTAAAATTTATACAAAATATAATACGCTATAAACCGAATTCTATCGGCGACCCTTATCTTGGAGGAATCGCGAAACGCGATAAAGATAATTGGAAAGTCAGAAAAAGTTTGGAGCCAGCCATAATTAATTCGTGAAGAATCTCATTTCCTTTACCAAGCTAATAGATTGCTACGGGCCGACGAAATCGCGCTATCGATAGCTTTCGCGAGCCGGCTTAAAAAGCGAGCAGAAGCGTTGCAAGTAGCTTACACCGGATACGAGACGAAGAGGGACGGGCCGGAAATGATCGTCCTTACCAACGCGATCAGAAACGAGTTCCAGCAGACGGGACTACAGCCAAGACCGACCGATGGCCCGACGCGAGGAGGTAACGTAAAAAGAGACAAATAAATATACGGACGATGAAGAAGAACCATTTGGGCAGAATTTCTTTCGAAAATACGACAAAAAATTGCACTTTCGCGAGATAGAAGACTTTTGTATTAATTTACGAACACAGACCAGACGTTTGCTGGACTAATGATATGTAATTAATTGTTGTTTTGCATTTACATTTCCCGATCGTGTGTATATATATATATATATATATATATGTATATAGCTACTAAGTATAATATACAAATCTTTAATGGCACCAAATC